>BHFT01000078.1:0-78989 GCA_004320025.1 Laticauda laticaudata | reverse complement strand
GGGGGGGGGGGGGGGAGAAAAGGACTGTGTGTGGAGGAAGAGGCTGACTACACAACGTAATTCAAGGAGGGAATCTGCTGGGGGTGGAAAAAGAGATGGAACAAAAATGGTGAAGCATCACATTAAGGAGAACCCGAGCATTGCAGTTAGACTCAGTTAGACGTTGGGATTTCAGAAACCATCATCAGACTATTTGCAGCCACAGGGAATTGGCATAGCACACCCATCAACTGAAGCCCTCCAAAATAACCTAAGTAAACCAAAAGACCCAGCAGCCACAGCACAAAAAAACTGGGAGTCATTTGCAACATGCAATCAAAACTGAAAGACATGATGAAAACTGCTGAATTGCACAACATGTGAACAGACTTGACACAGTTTCAACTGGGAACAGGAGCATCCTAGACCAAGCCAAGTCCAAAAACCCTGGAGAATTCCTGGAAACCTGGTATTCAGACAAACCAGCCATCGATAGGCCCATTGAGATGACCAGCGTCTACACACCATTTAAAAGAGAGAGTCAAAACGTCAAAAAAGAAAGCAAAGAAACCAAAATACCTCCCGACCAATGACCAATGCCCAGTTGAACAAAGATTAACACTAAGATTGACATTAGACCAACAGTGAAGAAGTAAAGGTGATGATAAGGATGTTATCCTTTCAGTTGTGTCTGACTCTTGTTGATTCTGTGGGCCAGGTCTCTCCTCATCTTCCAATCTTGCACTGTTTTTTGAGTTGCTCCATACTAAGGCAGTGGCTCAGTGGCTAAGACGCTGAGCTTATCAATCAGAAACGGTCAGCAGTTCAGTGGTTCAAATCCCTAGCGCCGCGTAATGGAGTGAGCTCCCGTTACTTGTCCCAGCTTCTGCCAACCTCGCAGTTCAAAAGCATGTAAAAATGCAGGTAGAAAAATAGGGGACCCCTTTGGTGGGAAGGTAACAGCGTTCCGTACGCCTTCGAAGGCATTTAGTCCCGCCGGCCACTTGACCACGGAGGCATCATTGGACAGTGCAGGTTCTTCAGCTTTATAATGGAGATGAGCACCACCCCCTAGAGCTGGAAACGGCTGGCACATGTGTGCGAGGGGAACCTTTACACTCAGGCTGGTGTCCCTTTTGATGGTGTCTACACCCCAATTGAGGATTTACCAATGTAGGAAAACAAGCTAAAAGTAGATAACAGCCTAATAAAAAAAAGCACTCAAGACCACATCCATCAACACTGAGAGGGCAAGCTATTCTATATAAACACTCCCTTCTATTCTTGATAATATCACCTAGCTTGGTTATGAAACATCTGCAAGAAAACTACCAAGCTCAGAGAGCACCAAGGACTCCACAGTCTCCTCCTCCTCCTCCACCACCACCACCATCACTCCACCTCTACCATCACCTCCACCATCACCACTCCAGATACATCACTTCCTTGTCACACTGATGATGTAACCTAGTTGGGTCATGAAACGTCTGCAAGAAAACTACCAAGCTCAGAAAGCACCAAGGACCCCACAGTCTCCTCCTCCACCTCTACCATAACCTCCACCATCACCACTCCAGACACATCACTTCCTTGTCACACTGATGATGTAACCTAGTTGGGTCATGAAACATCTGCAAGAAAACCACCAAGCTTAGAGAGCACCAAGGACCCACAGTCTTCTCCTCCACCTCCATCATCACCACTCCGGACACATCGCTTCCTTGTCACACTGATGATATAACTTATTTGGGTCATGAAATGTCTGCAAGAAAGCCACCAAGCTCAGAGAGCACCAAGGACCCCTCATTCCAACCCTGAGCTACGCATATTCCAACATGAGGTTTGTCAACACGGTTCCTGAGTGCCTCTGACAAGGTGTGATCCAAAGCACTTCTGCATGAAGGGTTGACCAAGCAGCTCCCTTGGAGTTGAGACACTGAAAGCTCTTCGTCGCCGCTCTCCCATCATCGCTCAGCACTGGGGAAGCCTGATGGTTTTCCCCCTAAACAAAAAACAGGCCGAGAGGACATTTCTTCCGGACCTTGACATGACAGCTGGCATGGAATTTGCCCATATCTCTGGTTTCTTCACAGCTCGAGAAGGTTATGAAATTTTGATGCAGGAATTAGGTTGTTGCTCATCTTGAACAGCTGTGCTCGGAATATTGACAGTACCATTCAACCGCTTCAGGCGGAGAGCATCTCACCAACGCTTCGGCTATTTCGGCTTTTCCACTGCTTGACAACATCCGAAGTGTTTTAACAGGGTTTTAATGGGCAGACTCGGCGTCTCCTAAGAGAGCTGCTGTGAAAAGGTTGGTGGAGGGGGATGGAGAGAAAGGAAGAGAGGACTAACCCCATTTGGGCACAAGAAGATGGTTCTGGCCTCATTTGCTCATGCAGAGGCTGCCGATAGAGACGGCTGCAACAGCAAACAACAGAGGCCCGGGCTGTAGGCGCCACTGCGATCCCCCTGGGCAACAAACATGCTGCAGTGCCTCAAAAACATCCATGAAGTGTTGCACAATTAAAAGAAAAAAGACAAGCAGCACTCAAAAATCGTTGGTGAAGAGAACGCCAGGAAACCTCAACTGGATGCATTGAGAGAAAAATGCAGAACTTGCAGTGTTCTGTCCCTTGCAAGCAGAGGACGAGCAAACACGCAAAGTGTTAGCAATTACTTTATAATGCTTTGGTTAACTTTAGAAAGAACGCAGAGAAGAGCAACAAAGATGATTTTATTTATTTATTTATTCATTCATTCATTCATTCATTTATTTATGGAAGTTGTATTGCCGCCTATTTGCACATGGCGACTCAAGAATATAAAACCTCATATAAAAACAATGAAACTAATAAAAGAAGAGACATATAATAAAATCACCCCTACCCCCACCCTGGTGACAGCACCTCACACGAGCCATTTGATGGGCTCCATCTGACTCTTGATTCCCCAGGCACACTGGTACAACCAGATCTTTAGCATCTTCCGGAAGAGTATTAGAGTGGGGGCCATTCTAATCTCTGGAGGAATGATGTTCTGGAGAGAGGGAGTCACCACGGAGAAGGCCCTTCTTCTGGGTCCCATCAGGTGTATCTCCCTTAGGGATGTGGACCCACTGCATTCCCTGCCTCCTTGCTCTGATGGGTCAGGTAGATTTGATCACCAAGAGACGTTCCCTCAGATAACCTGGTCCCCAGCTATGAAGGGCTTTAAAGGTGACAACCAGCACCTTGAATTGCACCCGGAAGCAAATCGGCAATCAATGCAGCTCCTCAGGAGAGATGATACATGTGCACACTGGGGGCTGCACAAAACCATGTGGGCCACTGCATTTTTCACCAACTGGAGCTTCTGGATGCTCTTCAAGGGCAGCCCCATGTAGAGCGCATTGCAATAGTCAAGATGGGAAGTGACGAGGGCATGACTTGGGGGCATGACTAAGGGGCGTGGATAAGCGCATCAAGGTGCCTACCGTCCCTGTCCTACTGTTTCTTTTATATATATATATATATATGTATGTATGTATGTATGTATGTATGTATGTATGTATGTATGTATTATATATATATAATTATACATATAATTCTTATATGTATCCATGTGTTCATAATATGTTTTTTCTTATACCTATTATCTTATAAGCAATTGACAAATATAAATGAATGAATGAATGAATGAATGAATGAATGAATGAATGAATGAATGAATGAATGACTATGAGTAGGGAATCAGAGGTCTGGAGGCCAAACCCAATGAAGAACAGTTCTGGGAACTGAGCATATTTTAGTTAAATAAAAAGAAGGACTGACCTGACATGATAACGGTGTTCCAATATCTAAGGGGCTTCCCCAAGGAAGAAGAGGGTCAAATTCTCCAAAGCAGGGGTCTCCAATCTTGGCAACTTTACACTGCAGGACCTCACTCTTGGAACTCTCCATCCAGCAAAGCTGGCTGGGGAATTCTGGGATTTGAAGTCCTCCAGGCTTAAAGGTTACCAAGGTTGGAGACCCCTGCTCCAAAGCACTGGAATATAAGAGATAAGATAACGTTATTGTCATCTTTTTAACTGCGAGCACACTGGCCCACTTTGAAGGCAAGAGAAGAAGAAACCGATGGAAACTAATTAAGAAGAGAACCAACCCGGAAGCAAGAAAAAATGTGCTGATAGTCAGGATAATTAACCAGTGGAACAATTTGCCTCCAGAAATTATGGCATCACCGAAGGTTTTCAAGAAGATTTTGCACAGCCATTTGTCTGCAACGCTATAGAGTTTCCTGCCTGAGCAGTGGATTGGACTAGAAGACCTCCGAGGCCCCTTCCAACTCTTTTATTCTGTTATTCTGATTAGGATAAATAACTAGACCCCCTGTGACCCATTGAGTCATTGTTTCAAAACTATCCCTTCAGCTAAACAGAAAAACTGAATGACTACAGGTGGGCAAAAAAAAAGCAGTTGGAATGACTTCCAACTTCCTGCAGGGAATTTTGGCCACAACAATCACCTAGATTTTGGCTGCATTATGTAGATTAGCCCGTTTGAGATATGTTGTTCCAAAATGGTTACCCTACATCAGTGGTGGCTAAACTTTTTGGGCTCCTGTGCCGAAAATTGTTTGTGCGCCTGTGCTCGCACGCTCATGTGCCAGCACCCAGAAGGCAATTTGCATTCCCCATGCCCCCTGAGCATGTGCATGCAATACCTGCACTGTGCCTCCCAGCTGATTTTTGCCCATTGGAAGCCTTGAGGACAGCTTCTGAAGCTTTTGCAGGCCAAAATATGGGCCCGTTTCATCACTTCCGGTATTTCTGGAAATACAGGAAGTGATGAAACGGTCCTATTTTTTGGCCTGCAAAGGTTGCAGAAGCTGCCCTCAAGCCTCTGAGAGGCCAAAAAAGGCCTCAAACAGGCCGAAAATCAGCTGTGAGGCAGAAGCATGTGCAGTGAGGTAAATTTGCCTGCGGCTTGCATGCCAGCACAAATGGCTCTGTGTGCGACCTGTGGCACGCGTGCCATAGTTTCGCCATCATGGCCCTACATCATTCTGCACAGATGGTTGTGCAATCTCTTCTTTAAAACCTCCAGTGTTGGAGCATTTGCAACTTCTGGAGCCACTGACTAACTGTTCTCACTGTCAGGAAATTTCTCCTTTTATCTAGCTTGCTTCTCTCCTTAATTACTTTCCATCCATTGTTTCTTGCCTGGCCTTCAGGTGCTTTGGAGAATAGCTTGACTCCCTCTTCTTTGTGGCAACCCCTCGAATATTGGATCACTGCTGTCATGTCATCCCTGGTCCTTCTTTTCAAGAACAAGAGAATCATTGTTTTGTTTTCACACAACGCACCGAGATTGCAAAACTGCTCCTCCTCCCCTCCATCCCTCCCTCCCTCCCTCCCTTTTTTTCCTCTCCTTCATGTTCCTTTTTGTGTGTGCGTGTATTTTTTTTCAGACAAATTCTATTAAAGCTGCTGCCGGATGTGTCTCCGTCAGTCACACTCCTGGCCTCCCCTTCTCTCAAATCTCATCATACATTAATGAGGATGCAAGTAATCATTGCTGCACAGATGACTCCCCCCCACCTACCCCTACACCCCCTATCCCCCCCCCCCCGGCCTTTGCAGATTGGTCCTCCTTGTGTTCTGGGAATCTGGAGGGGGGGAGGGGTCATTCCACTTTTTCATTTGGCTTCTCCTCTCCCCACCCCACCACCACTGTTCCCCCCCCCCCTCGTTTCTGAGGTTTTTGGCAGCCTCCGACTTTGATAGTGGAGGCTATTTACAAAATGGAATAATTTTTTCCCCTCCTCCTTCTCCTCCTCCTCCTCCTCCTCTCCCTGTATTGCTGGTGACAACTCGACAAGCTCTTTTGTGCTTCTGGATGGCAGGATCAGCTCAGGTCTAACCTAACCTCTTGCCGTTTTGTCGTTGCCTTTTATGTTCATGTTTGTGGTGCAGTTTGTGGAGCCCCCGTGGTGCTTTCTAACCTGCCCTTCGGTCCGTAAGGGTGAGCAGTCGTCTGAACGAGGAGTTTGTTCAGAGGGAGGGGGGTTTGGAGGTTGTAGCAGTAGTAGCGGGACCCCGCGGGCCTACATTTTGCTACTGAGAATGTCCTGTCTGGGGATTTCCGGGGGTTGTTCAAATCCCAATTGGTCATCCACTAAGGGGCATCATCTCCCATTAAAACAATGGACTTAATACTGATGGTATTACCTAATAAGGTAATGAAACGTCTGCAAGGAAACAGTGACATATCAGAGAGCAGCAAGAATCCCAGAGTCCTCCTTCTTCTCTACTCTGCAAACCTTACTCCCTACTGGCCTTGATGATGTTACCCAGTTGGGTCCTGAAATGTCTGCAACACAACAAAGAAATCTCAAGAGAGGACCAAGAACCTCACACTAATCCTCCTCTTCCTCCCTGCAAACCTCCCTCCCTTGTCGCACTGATGACATTACCTAGTTGGGTAATGAAATGTCTCCAAGTAAACAATAAAATCTCAGAGAGCACCAAGAACCTCACAATCTTCCCCCCACCCTCCTGCCTGCAAACCTCACTTCCTTGTAGTACTGATGACATTACCCAGTTGGGTAATAAAAAGTCTGCAAGGAAACAATGAAATTTCAAGGAGCACCAAGAACTCACCCTCCTCCTCCTCCTCCTCCTCCCTATCAACCTCACTTCCTTGTAGCACTGATGACGTTACCTTGTTGTGTTATGAAACATCTGCAAGAAAACAGTGAAATTTCAGAGAGCACCAAAAACTCACAGTCCCCCTACTCCTCCTCCACCTCCTCAGATAACAGATAATCAGATTTGGAAGGGACTTTGTAGTTCATCTAGTCCAACCCCCTGTCCAACCCCCTACTCCATTTTTCACAAATGGCAGTCCAGTCTCTTGTTGAAGATCTCAAGTGATGGCGCTCCCACAACTTCCGAGGGCAACTTCTGTTCCATGGGTTGATTGTTCTCATTGTCAGAAATTTTCTCCTTATTTCCAGTTTAAATCTCTCCTCCTCCTCCTCCTCCTCCCAAACCCCACTTCCTTGTAGGCACTCATCATGTTGCCCAATCAGGTAATGAAACATCTGCAAGAAAACAATGAATTCTCAGAGAGCATCAAAAACCTCATAGTCCTTCTCCCCTCCTCTTCTCTTTCTTCTCTACTCCTTCAGCCCCACTAGACTAGGACTTTCCTTCTATTTCTTCTTACCTTCAGAGGTCCCTTCTTCCAACTACCCTCATTCCAAATCCCCTTCGGTTGACCACTGTCAAGGTGGACTTCCAATCAACCGTGGTAGGAGAAGGCCAGTTGCACAAAGGAGAAACAGACTCTTCCCTAAAGGGAGGGAATGAACTCTTCAGGATTGTCCCATCTCAGTTGGAGGATGCAGAAGACATTTTTTTCCTTTTGGCCTTGAGGGTCAGTGGCTAGTTTTTTTTGTTTGCTTATTTGTTTGTTCTGATGGCTGCTTCTTTCTTTGTGTGACTTTACTGGTTGCTGAGTCAGTATACTGGTGGCTGGTGGCAGCCTCAAAGGCTGGAAAAGCAGCAAATAGGTTATTTCAATTTGAAATATCAATACATAAAGAAATGCAGGCAGTCCTTGACTTAACAAAATAGTTTGTTCAGTGACCGAAGTTACAATGGCACTGAAAAAAATAGCTCATGGGCATTTTTCACTGTTATGACCATTGAAGCAATCCTGTGATCCCGCAACCAAAATCCAGGCCCTTGGCAACTGACTCATATTTATAATGGTTGCAGTGCCCCGGGTATCAGGGTTCCAAGTAATAGACCCATAGAAAGCAAAACTCCAAGGCAGGTAGATTTCCTCAAAGAACAGCTTTATTGGATATATCATATTGGTGTTCTGATCCAGACTTCATCAAACTTAATGAAACACAAACTTATTTTAAAAGTGAAACCTATTTTAATGCAACTCTGGGAGTTACTTGCATTCCCAGCCAGAACTAATTATAAACAGTTCCCCCAGATAAGAGCACGCCTTTCAGTGCCCTCGATTGCTGCCAAAAAACAGAAGTCCAATTAATTATAACATAAATCAACCAAAGTCCCAGAAAAAAAACCAACCAGAGTTCACAGAGCTTCAAGAAAGACTCGGAAACTGTTGAACTACTTTGCTTCCTGCAAAGGTTTCGTAATTGAGGTCTGATTTTTATTCCTTATGGGAGAGGCAATCACCTCCCAGACTTACTCCAGAGTCGCCCCTTCTGCTTCAGCTGCTCTTGTCTTCCAGCAGCTCTGTGCACTGGGAACAGGCTCCCCTGGATCCTCTGCCTCGCTGCTGCCAGACTCCAAAGGCTCCGGAGTCAGCACCCCACTCCCAGGTGGTCCTGGCCCCATCTCTGCATCGGACGCAGGACCCTCATCCGAGTCCTCTCCAGACTCCCTGACTGGTCCCCTTTTTTCCTCACTGTCTGATTCTGCTGCCATCTGCACCATCTGTCGGTGAACCACAACACTTGGCACAGATCTGGTGAAAACCAACTCTGGAGACTCCCATGATTTTTACCCAATTAAAAGTAAACGCTTGTCACTTTCTCAAAAGAATCACATGGTCCAATCACGGCATGGTTTGGTTGCCAGGTGACATCACTCTGCCTTCCTGCGACCCAGTGGGAGAATGTCCTTGGTTCCCAAGAGGAAGTATTTTGTTTTGACTACAAAATCCCAGCTATCTCTATTTTCCCTTTTCCCTCAGCCCCAGTCTGGCAACACTGAAGCGGTCAAGATCAGCTTCAGGGGTCAATACCGGGATCAGGTGATCCCCTTTTGTGAACTCCCAACAAGCAAAGACACAGGAGAAACTGGATTTACTTAACAACGGCGGTGACTCACTTATCAACCGTGGCAAGAAACAGGGCAAATCTCACTTTAATAGCGCTGTTTTCGCTTAGCGACAATTTTGGGGGGATCAATTGCAGTCGTAAGTATACAACTGTATCATCTTCAGACTCCCTGTATCATCTTCCTTGGTATGTTCTCCCTCCTCTTCCGGAATAAGATGACCTGGTTGGAAGAACAGCCCCCTCCCCAGTTCCCAAATCTTTCAGGCTTATAAACGCAATCCTTAAACCTTTCTGTTGTCCCTTCCACTTATGTGCCGCTATTTATCATCCTGATTTAACTCGAGTTAAATTATTTAATTTCCCTACACGAGATTGGTGCTTAGGATCCCTCTCTGGAGTTAATGGTCAGTAAATGACTTGGGGTAAGAGGGAGGGAGTGACCCACCTCTCCTTGTCGTTTTAATCTCCACAGTTTTTTAAGTTGTTCTATAAATATGCCTTTATGGACGGCCGTTTGTCTAGCTTAAAAACATCTAATTGGGACCAGTTGCTTAAATCTCCCTGGATCAAGAAAGCTGTAATAAGCGAAGAGCGGATATCTTATCCTTCCAATCCAGAAACGCTTAGCAACTGGTCCCTTTGATGCACGGATAATCAGTTTATTTTCAGTTCCTCATTTCATCTTTTAAAAAGAAGGAACCTTCGGCTTTCTCCAAGCGTGATCTAATGCTTCACTTTAGAGGCCGTTGTTTTCGTCTTATCCTTTAGGTTGCCAGCTTTGGAAATGACAATGTAAAAAAGCAGGAGGGGCTTAAGACGCGGAAAGGTTTAAAAGAGCATCTTATTATTTCCTTTCAATCATAAACGCAAAAGTCAAGCATCTTTCCCCATTCCTTCTCCACGTGACTTTTGCCGTTCCCACCGAGTTGAAGGGGTCTGGGAGAATTCACCACAGGCAGCTCACTGCAGGACAACTCGCTGCGGGACAAGAGTTAACGCTAATATCACGGGTGGGATTCTCCCAGTTCGGGCCGGTTCAGGCGAACCCCTAACTCCAAAGATCACCTGCATGATGTGGTTACGGATGATGTTACATTGAAGGGGAATGAAATGTCTGAAAGAAAGCAACCAAACTCAGAGAGCACCAAGGAGCCCACAGTAGTCATCCTCCTCCTCCTCCTCCTCCTCCTCCTCCTCCTCCCTTTAAACCCCACTTTTTAGCACTGATTATGTTACCTAGTTGGGAAATGAAAGGTCTGCAAAAAAAACCAACCATGCTCAGAAAGCACAAATGACCCCACAGTCTTCCTCTTCCTCCTTCCTCCTCCCTTCTCCCTGCATACCCTACTGCCTTCTAGCACTGATGATGTTAGCTAGTTGGGTCATGAAATGTCTTCAATAATTTCTTTTATCCACATTCTAATGTTTTTCCAATACTTTTTGCTTTTTGGGCAAAGCCACCAAGCATGAAAGAAGGTACAAAAAAAGAAATTTCAAACATACAATTGGAATTTAAGGCTGAAATATTTTTGTTGGGAATGTTAAAAGGGGACTATCCAAAGGAAATAAAATACTTAATTCTCCATATAATAACGGCTTCAAGAATTGTGTTGGCAATAAATGTTGGAAGGGTGATCAAATGCCAACAAATTATTTAATAAAACAGAAAGTTCTCGACTGCGCAGAAATGGACCTACTCACACAAAAACTTAGGGATGAGGTAGACTCGAAGTATATTACAGCTTGGGAAAAATGGTATAATTGGATGAAGAAGAAAAACCAAGAAATTAAAAGATAAGTATTTGAAACATGAAGTGTTTAAACTAAGAACACATACCAAAAATAGAAAGCGAATATTAGTAAAATTATTTTCAATAAATGATAACACTGTCTTAGCTGATAAGATTTATATGTTTTATGCCAATTATTTGTATTTATATATTGGTTTCATTTGTAATGAAATGTTGTATATGACACTGTACATATTTTTCTTTTTAATCTTTAATAAAGTTTAATTTTTGTAAAGGAAACAAAAGCAAACCCAAGCTCAGAGACCACTAAAGACCCCACAATTCGTGTCAGGTTGATCCTATTTTCTGAATGTCCTCACAAGACCCATTTTAATCCATACACTTGGCCAAAAAGTCACTGGAGGACACTGTCCCCCAGGCTGGTCTTTGCTCCCCTGATCTAGTTGGCTGACTTCAGGTATAAAGGAACTTTTTGCCTTCTCGTTCCCTTTTTGTGCGTCAAACAGGCTGGAAGAGGCCAATTCTTGGCCTTCTTCCGAGCCACCAAAATGTCTTCAATCAGTGTTTTTCCAGGCTTAATATCAAGACTGAAAAAGTACACTTTTAACCTTTCATAAGGAGATACTGTTCTAATTTAGGTTAGACACGGAATTTGCCCGTAAAAGGGAGGAGGGTGCCAACATGTGGGGGTTTTTCCCCCCTGCTCAAAGCATAGCCTCAGCAACAGTCCCATAAATTATCTAATTAAAAAGACAGGAAAATAAGGTACAAAGCCTGCTGGATAAGCCCCATCGAAAAAGCACCCAAAACTGAACCCAAAAGCAAGAATTTTTAATTTTTTTTTGTTTAAAGCAGATTACGGTCGCCTCCTGTTTTATTCCAGCCTTACATGTCATCGCCTGCCTCTTCAACAAAGCCGTGACACTCCAAAATTATGCAACCCTGCAAGGCCAACAACGTATAATTTAAAACAAGGGAAGCCAGTGCTGTCCTGTCCCATTTGAAATATGCCCGTAAAATAGCATTGTTTTACACTGGGCCCATTAATCTCCGAAGATGTTTTTTTTTCTTTAAATAAAAGCCGTGACTGTATAAATTGGAGGGTGTCATAAATTTGGAGCTTATGTTTTGACATCTCACCTTTCGTGTAATGTGGGTCATGTACAGTTGGTGTCCTCTGGGAAGCAGTGTTGACTTCTCATACCGAAAAGGTGAAGTTCTGGTAAAATTGGGTGTGGAGCTCTGGAATGCACCTTTTCTTCATTCATTCGCTTACTTATAGGGTTGAAGTACCTCCGCCCCCAAATTCTGAAAAACCTTCTCACCCCCAATGGGATTAACAGAATAAAACAGTTGGAGGTCATCTCGTCCAACCTCCTGCTCAAGCAGGAGACCCTGTACCATTTCAGACAAGCAGTGGTCCAGTCTCTTCTTAAAGACCTCCAGTGATGGAGCACCCACAGCTTCCAGTGGCAAGCCGTTCCACTGGTTAATTTTTCTTACTGTCAGGAAATTACTCTTTAGTTCTAGCTTGGATCCCTTCGCTTTTTTAACCGCATCCCAAACTGGGAAGGGGTCTTTGACAATGAGTTGAGTCGAGTCGAGTCGAGTAGAGTCGAGTCGAGTAGAGTAGAATAAAATAGACTCTTTGGAATAGAACAGAATAGAATAGAAGAACAGAACAGAACAGAAACTTTATTGAGAATAGAACAGAACAGAATAGAATATTTATTGAGAATAGAATAGAATAGAATAGAATAGAATCTTTAGGCAGCCGTGTGCAGCCGCAGCCAAAAAAGCTAACGCAATCCTAAGTTTATTAATAGAGGATACAATCAAGATCAAGTGAGGTACTAATGCCACTCTATAAAGCCTTAGTAAGACCACGCCAAGAGTCCTGCATCCAGTTTTGTTCACCACATTATAAAAAAGATGTTGGGACTCTAGAAAAAGTGCAGAGAAGAGCAACCAGGATGATTAGGAGACATGAGAGCAGTCTTCCAATATTTGAGGGGCTGCCCCAGAGAGGAGGAAGGGGTCAAGCTATTTTCTAAACACCCAAAGGCCAGACAAGGAATAATGGATGGAAACTGAACAAGGAGAGATTCAACCTGGAAATAAGTAGGAACTTTCTGACAGGGAGAACGATCAACCCATGGAACAGACGTTGCGTTTTGAAGTTGTGGGAGTGCCATCACTTGGACTTTCAAGAAGAGACTGGACTGCCATTTGTCAGAAATGGTGTAGGGTCTCCCATTTGGGTGGGGGGTTGGACTAGATGACCTACAAGGTCCCTTCCAACTGTGATTTATCTGTTATCTGTTATTTATTGAGAATAGAATAGAAGAATAGAATAGTATAGAATAGTACAGAATCTTTATTGAGAATAGAATAGAGTAGGATAGAACCCTACACCACTTCAGAACAAATGGTTCTCCAATCTCTTAAAAAGAAGAATTAAAAATTCTTTAAAAATTAGCCATGGCCAACAAACCCATGGCTAACTCGCTACAGACAACTCGCCAAGGCCAATTTGCCACAGGGCAACCAGGGGTGGGATTCAACATTTTTAACAACCTGTTCTGTGGGCATGGCTTAGTTGGCGGGTGTGGCTTGGTGGTCATGTGACTGGGTGAACATGGCTTCACGTTCATGTTACTGGGTAGACATGGATTGGTGGTCATGTTACTGGCTGGGCATGGCCAACTCAATATCACTCACATCGAGGCATACATCTCCTCACCTGGCCTCTCATGACTGTGGGAATGCTGCAACAGTCGTAAGTGTGAAAAACGGTCATAAGTCACTTTTTCAGTGCCATTGTAACTTTGTATGGTCACTCCACACAAGCAAAGTACCAGCAAAGGAGACGTTCCTGAGACAGGAAGTCTAGTCCTGCCAAGAATGTAATAAGGGTTAACAGAGAGGCAGTTTCTGTAAGCAACACCAGAATGTTTCCTTCCTGCCTTCCTTACAGGATTAGGCCAGTAATTTCTTCTAACAACCAGTTCTCCAAACTGCTTAGAGTGTTAACAACTGGTTCTAGCAAATAGGTGCAAACTGGTAGAATCCCACCCCCGAGGGCAACCTACTGTGGGAGAAGAGTTACACTAATACCGAAGAAATGGTGGAATAGAAAGAAAGGACGCCAAAGGAGGGACAGAACGAAATGTGAATGGCAAAAATTAAAATACTGTTTGTTTATTTTCAATCATTAAAGAGAATTGGTAAATTGTCCCGCAGCGAGTTGGCTGTGGCAAGTTGTTGGCAGCAAGTTGGCAAGTTGGCCCATTCCCAACTGGGAAGACCTGTGTCCAGTGCTCCTCCAAACACATAGGACTGTCGGCCCTCCTCACTTTCTAGCCCAGAGATCTCCAACCTTGACAACTTTAAGACTTGTGGACGTCAACTCCCAGCAAAGCTGGCTGAGAAACTCTGGGAGTTGAAGTCCACAAGTCTTAAAGTTGCCAAGGTTGGAGACCCCAGTCTTCTTGAGAAGGATAAAAATAAAGGAGAACCATATATGGCTCGCCAAATTCCTTCGAGGGAGGTTGTTACATAAGTGTAATCATCAAACAAGACCAACAGAACTTGTTGTGGTTCTCTAGGGCTATATTTGAAAGAGTTTGGGCTGGAGGCCGGAGAGAGGTGATATGAACAAGTGAGTATTACACACGCTTCCTGGTGCAGCTTCTGGTGGCTCATGTGCACACTCACAATCCTGGCAAGCAGCTGCACTCAAATTGCTTTCAACTGAATACTGAGGCACGTCCAGCGCTTTAGAATATACGGAGACCCAGTGAATTTAAAATAGCAATAGTATTTAGACTTACAATGCTTTCCAGCGCTTTCTAAGCAGTTTGCAGAGTCAGCCTCTTGCCCCCAACAATCTGGGTCCTCACTTTACCCACTTCGGAAGGATGGAAGTCTGAGTCAACCTTGACTCGGGTCAGGATCTGGCAGTGATCCTGGCAGGATCACACACCTGGCAGTGGGCAGAGTTAGCTTGCAATAGCACTCAGACCTATATACCGCTTCATAATGCATTTACAGCCCTCTCTAAGCAGTTTTACAGTCCTTGTTTTACCCACCAAGGAAAGATCAGAGGCTGACTCAACCTTGAGCCAGTCAGGATTGAACTCCTGGCAGTGAGCAGAGTCAGCCTGTAATACTTCATTTTAACCACTGCGCCACCATGGGAAGGAAGAGAGGGAGAGAGGGAGGGCACTTATACACCTCTTCACGGTGCTTTTACAGCCCTCTCTCAGCGGTTTACAGAGCCAGCATCTTGCCCCCAACAATCTGGGTCTTCATTTTACAAGGATGCTGCAACGTGTGAAAAATGGTTGCTTTTTTCAGCGCCGTCATAACCTTGGATTGTCTCCAAATAAACTGCAGTAAGTCGAGGACTACCTGTATTATTGAGTGGTGAATGTGGTGCAACAATAATTTGTAAAATGTGGTGTGACAATAATTAATAATAATTTGTGACAATCATTGCATTTATCAGTTAAGGGTGTCCAACCTTGGGGACTAATATGACTTGTGGAGTTCGACTCCCAGAATTCCCCAGCCAGCATGGGGAGTTGAAGTCCACTGATCTCAAAATTGCCAAGGTCGGACACAACTGCATTTAGTGCAAATTCAGTTCTAATCTAATTGGAATTATTTTGGCATCCCAACGGAGAGATCAGATCCTCTTTTATTCAAACAAGTTTTACAAGGTTCCAAAAGAAAAACAATAACAATGGAATGGCAGCCGAACTTTACAACTAATGCATTTTGCAGAAAAGGTTTTTACAGTCTGAATTTCGGATGTATTTTTCACTGCTTATAGGAAAAGGAAAGGAGGATAATCTTTGGCTGTAACCTTTCGAACAATTTGGGGAATAATCGGGACCCAACGAATGCCAGCAAAGATAAATAAATACAGCACAGTTTATATGGCATAATTACGATGAAAAATGTGGCTATTTTTGTTACAGCTCCCATTTGGCTTTGCTTGGGGAGAAAAAGTGGGCTTACCTCAGTTTCCCCCATGGATTAGTGCTAGGGGTGACATTTGGATTTCAATGGCTGAAATCCACATTGTCTTTACCAGGCTAATTTCTGTTTTCATGTTAACGTATATATATATTTATTTAATGGATGTAAATTCTTACAAGCAGAAAATTATGTCGAGTTTCCCTGCAGCCAATACATGTGCAGTTGAAAACCAGTGGGATTACTTAAATTCAGTTCATAAACTCTTGACAATCCTGAGTTTCTAAGTCGGCCTGTAAAGGTAATCCTTGGTTTTTATACCCACAATTGCACCCCAAATTTCTGTTGTTAAGTAAGGAAATTGTTAAGGGAATTCTGCCCCATTTTATGACCTTTCTTGGGAAGGAAGGAAGGAAGGAAGGAAGGAAGGAAGGAAAACTCTACAGATAGTCTTTAATTTACAACAATTCGTTTAGTGACTGTTTCAGTTACCACAGCATTGAAATAAAGACTTGTGACTATTTTTCATACTTATAACTGTTCCAGCATCCCCATGATGATGCGATCGAAATTCAGACGCTTGGCAACTGACTCATATTTATGACAAGCTCAATTGTCGTCATAAGCCAAGGAATGATAAAGCAAAATAGGATGCAGCATCTTCCTTCCCTCCTTCCCTCTTTCCTTTCTTCCTTCCTTCCTTCATACCCTTCCCTTCCCCTGCCCTTCCTCCCTCCCTCCCCCCTCTCTTCCTCCCTCCCTCCTTCCCCCCTTCCTTCCTTCATCCCCCTCCCTTCCTCTACCTTCTCTCCTTTCCTCCCTCCCTTCCCATTCCCTCTCCTTCCTTTTTCCTTCCTGCCTGCCTTCCTCCGTCCCTCTCCCTTCCCCTGTTTTCCTGCCTTCATCTTCCTCCCTCCCACGACTCCCTTACGACCACTGATATAACCAACCATACTGTTGCTGCTGCTGTGGCTCCTCCTCCTCTTCCTCCTCTCTGCAATCTCCACTCCCTTCTAGCACTGATGATGTTCCCTAGTTGGGTCGTGAAACAGGCAAACCCCCAGGCTCAGAGAGCATCAAAGACCCTCACAGTTCAACCCAAGGCACACACACACACACACCCGAGCTACAAATATCCTGTCAGGTCTCCCATCTGACAGTTTAAAAAGCTTCCCCCAATCCTAAACCCCCCTGAGTCAGGCCACAACTACCCTGCAGGCTCCATCTTGGGATGCCATCTTGAAAGGCCCGGCAAGAATTCGACAACTTTAAAAAATTAACCATTACCTTCCCTGAGGAGAAATTTTCCTCAAGAGGAGGGGAAAAATCACATTCAATTTTTTTTTTCATTGAATGGATCGCGCCCAGTGGGTTGCATTTTGATATCCCCCGCCTTCTTTTACAACTCTTGAGACTTTTAAATTAAGAAATAGTTGAGTTTTCCACCGGAGCGGAGCGGAGCGGGGGGGGAAATACCAAATTTGTTTCAGAATCTTTNGCGGAGGGGGGGGGGGAAATACCAAATTTGTTTCAGAATCTTTTTTTTTAATCCCCCTTTTTCTTTTCGGAAGACCACCCTGGCCCCGTCGTCTTAATTTTCTATCTTCCTTTCAACAGGCGGCTATGAAACCTCCAGCCCTTTTCACCTTTCAACTTTGCTTGAACTTGGGGAAAAAAGACTCGTGAATTATAAAGTTGCTTGGGGGGGTGTTGAGGCACGGGGGGGGGGCGGGTTTGGCGGGTGCAGCGTCGAGTCCCAATTAATATGTTACCATCGTAGTAATACCCAAGAAAATAATCCTTCTCTTGTGGAAAAGGTTTTAAATCCAGGAGTAATAAACTCATGTGACATGGCTCCCAGCTAATGCCTGGCAAGGGTGATGGGCCATTGGGTGGTAGTTGTATGTGTGTGTGTGTGTGTCTGTGTGCGCGTCCCCCGTTTCTTGTTCGTTCTGGCGCTCAGCCTGAAACAAAGGCCAATTATTCCAACGGGAATTTTGGACACAATGGATGGCCCAGTTTCAGAGATACTTTAGAGACCCTGCCACAGACGGAGCCTTTGTTCGGAAGGGTTGAGCAGCCAAGTTAATGATGCTTCCCCGTGCGTGCCTACCTTACCGTCAGAATAACCGCGTTGGGAGAGACCTTGGAGGTCTTCTAGTCCAACCCCCTGGACATACAGGAGACCTTATACCAGGGATCTCCAAACTTGGCAACTTTGAGACTTGTGGATTTCAACTCCCAGAGTTGAAGTCCCCAAGTCTTAAAGTTGCCAAGTTTGAGGACCCTTGCCCTATATCAATACAGACAAATGGCTGTCCAATCTCTTCTTAATCTCTCTCTGTCCAATTTCCAGTGTTGGAGCACCCACAACTTCTAGAGACAAGATGTTCCACCAGTTAATTCTTCTCACTGTCAGGAAAGTTTTACTTAGTTCTGGGTTGGTTCTCTCGATGATTAGTTTCCATCCATCGCTTCCTCTCCTGCCTTCAGTTGCTCGGAGAAAGAACCTCCAAGGAGCGAAAGGGGGAGAGGAGAGGACAAGAGAAGAGAAGAGTTGGAAAGTGAGGAGAGAAGAGAAGAGTTGGAAGGGACCTTGGAGCTCATCTAGTCCAACCCCATGCTCAAGCAAGAGACCCTGTACCATTTCAGACAAGTGATTGTCTAACCTCTTCTTAAAAACCTCCAGTGATGGAGCCTCCACAACTTCTGGAGGCAGATTGTCCTGCTGGTTAATTGTTGATTGACAATTGATTAATTATTCCCACTGTCAAGAAGTTCCTCCATAGTTCTAGGTTGCTTCTTTCCTTGATTAGTTTCCATCCGTTGCTTCTTGTCCTTCTGTTGCTTTGGAGAATAACTTGACTCCCTCTTCTTGGTGGCAGCCCTTCAAATATCTGAACACTGCTATCATGTTGCCCCTTTTCTTTTCATTAAACCAGACATACCCAACTCCTGCAACCATTCCTCGTAGGTTTTAGCCTCCAGTCTCCTCATCAACTTGATTAGGGACCTTGGAAGTCTTCTAGTCCAACCCCTGGTCATACTTTGAGAGGACACAGACCATTCCACCGATGGGAGGGGGACACTGTAGAGGCCTCTTGGAAACCCTGTTTTTGAAAGCTGAGGTTCCTCTGATGCAGAAGTGGGAGATTAAACATTCTCCATGTTTCTTCCTAGCTTTGTCTCCCCTTAACCATGTTTTAAAGGCCCAGAGCAATCGACATCTGAAGAACTTGGTCGGTTTATCTTGATTGAAAATCTGTAATTTCCCCCCACACACACCATAAAAAAAAACCTCCATCTTCTTTTTTAAAACAGGAGAAGACTAATTTCCTCCCCATCTAAACAAGGGACCCCCACCAGAGTTGTACATTGAATTTCCTTCCAATCCCCTGATGCCTCAGATGCCTGGAGGGATTTTTAAGGCTGCTTTCAACTTCCCCGTCTACCCAGAAGCGTCTAGACCAGGCCCGGCCAAGCTCTGCTTTCACACACACCCAGCTGCGTTGACACAACGCAACAGATCTATTTTTGTGGCTGTTTTGAGAGGGAAGTTGTCCTTTCTCACAATCAGGGATTGATAGATAGGCAGAGATAGCCCTTTTTGAAGGTAGCCCTTTTCGAAGCGACAACAGCCCTGGAAAAAGTGACTTAATTTTTCACACTTAAACGGCCATTTTTTTCCCCACAAACACACAACGGTTGTGGCATCCCTGGGGTCACGTGATCAATATTCGGCCATTTGGCAAGGGCCTCAACTTTATGATGGTCACACTATTCCCCTTTGGTGACCTTCCTGACAGGCAGAGTCAAACGGCAAAGCCAGATTCACTTAACAGCCAGGTTACGGACTGAACAAGTGCAGCGATTCACTTAGCAACAGTGGCAAGAGAAGGTTGTAACATGAGGCGAAACCAGACTTAAGAAATATCTCGCTTAGCAATAGACGTTTGGGGCTCAATTGTGTGGCTGCGGGGCTGATGAGGACTTAATGCTATAGAATAAGACAGTTGGAAGGGACCTTAGAGGTTTTCTAGTCCAACCTGCTACTCGAGCAGGAGATCCTACGCAACTGCAAACCAATGTCTGTCCAGTTTCTCATCAACTTCCAGTGATGGAGCACCTACAACTTCTGGAAGCAAGCTGTTCCACCGATTGATTGTTCTCACTGACAGGAAATTTCATGCCTCCCGACATTATACAAAGCTGACCCTCATCCTGTGCCACAGTTGAAGGGCCGCGGCCTTGATGGAACCTCAAAGGCCCCTTTGTGGTTGCCAGGGCACAATTCCCTTCATTTTTTTTTCGAGCTCTAGTGCTCTCTAGAATATTGCAAGGCAGGAGGCCCAGCCGCCCCTGCCTTCCTTTCCACAGAAGGCATCTAATCACAGTATATGGAGACTATAGTATATATTGGTTTTCTGAGGTTTTTTGCAGGTATTTGTATGTGGATCTTTGGTAATTCTCCCACGTAAAATTGGACGTATCTAGGCGACGTTTCGATGAAGTCTCATTCATCATCTTCAGGCTTGTGTCTTCGGCTCTGTGCTTCTCGGAGTAATGTGAGCTTGCAGCTGCTTCTTCCTTTTAACTGCTAGTGGGGGTGTGACTTGATTGGCCCCCACCCAATCAATCATATATATATATATGTTTTTCTAAGTTTTCACGGGTACTTACGTGTATGCTGTTCATCTTCCTTCGGGTATTATCCCACGTTATTGTAGTTGTGCTTTTAAAGTTATAGCAACGTTTCGGCAGAATCTCATCTGCCATCATCAGGATTCTGTATTGAGTTTGTCTGTAAGTCAGGCTGTCACAGCCGTTTCAGTTTTAAAATTAAGGCTAGCCCACTGTTGAGCCAGAATGGTTTTTTCTTCATCCTGATTGGTTGGGATATATATATGTATGTATGTATGGATAGATAGATAGATAGATAGATAGATAGATAGATAGATAGATAGATAGATAGATAGATAGAGATAGATAGATAGATAGATAGATAGATAGATAGATAGATAGATAGATAGATAGATTTTCATGGGTACAGGTATGTAGATCTAGGTGTGTTCGGGTCTTTTCCCGTGTAAGATTAAGAGCATCTTGACAATTCTATATATATAGAATCACGGTATATTGAGTGTATACTGAACATAGGGAGCCAGTTTGGCCTAGTGCTTGCCAAGAAACCTGGAGACTGTGTGTTATAGTCCCACCTTAGGTATGAAAGCTTATTGGGTGAACTTGGGCTAATCACCAGGAGACAGCGAGTTCTAGTCCCGCCCTAGGCAGGAAAGCCAGCAGGGAGACTTTGGCCAATTACAAGGGGATGGTGAGTTCTAGTCCTGTCTTAGGAACGAAAGCATTCTGGGTAACTTTGGGCTAGTTATTCTTTGCCCAACTCACCTCAAAAGGTTGTTGTGGGGAAAATAGGAGGAGGAAGGAAAATTATAGGTATGTTCAGGAGGTTGAGTTATTTGTAAAAGTAATAAAGGTGGAAAAAGAGAGTGGGAGAGGGAGAGAGAGAGAAACAAACAAACTGGAAGGGGGAAGGGAAGGAAGGAAGGAAGGAAGGAAGGAAGGAAGGAAGGAAGGAAGGNAAGGAAGGAAGGAAGGAAGGAAGGAAGGAAGGAAGGAAGGAAGGAAGGAAGGAAGGAAGGAAGGAAGGAAGGACGATCTATTTTCTTATATGAATGGGTACCAATAGAATATTTTGGAGTGCACTCATGAAAAACAAAAAGGCAGATATGAATCTTTTCGTCGGCCTTAAATGCCTTCATAAAAAAATATTGTTCTTCCTTTTTCTTCATGCCAGATAAAAGCCTTTTTATGCGTTACCAGCACCGCTGGTGATAATTTTCTATTTGGGTCCCCCTACCTTCTGCCAGAGTGAGGTAATAAAAAGAGCGATATAAGAAATCTTCATTTATGGCCCTCTTTCAGAGGTGGTCTGATCCTACCTGGAATCCCCATCAGGAGGCATCTTGACATTACGGCATAAAACCCAGAAAAGATGAGCCACATCAGATTGGCTCTTTAACGCGAGACCAGGGGTGGGATTCTACCAGTTTGCACCTATTCGGTGGAACCGGTTGTTAACATTCTAAGCAGTTTGGAGAACCGGTTGTTGGAAGAAATTACTGGCCTAATCCTGTAAGGAAGGCATGAAGGAAACATTCTTGGTTGTCTTACAGAAACTGCCCTCCGTTAACCCTTCATTCCATTCTTGGCAGGACTAGATCTTCCTGTCTCCGGAACGTGCTTCGGAGCTCTTTTTCCCCTTTGCTGGTGTACATTGCTTGTGTGTGAGCGGACCATTCAAAGTTACAAAAGGCACTATGAAAAAGTGACTTATGACCATTTTTTCACACTTACGACTGTGGCAGCATCCCACTGTCATGAGAGGCCAGGCAAAGACATGCATGCTGCAATGTGACGATGATATTGTAGCTGGCCACGCCAGCAATAACATGACACCAAGCCACGTCCACCCAATCACATGACACCAAGCCACCGCCACAACTAAGCCACACCACAGAACATGTTGTTTTAAAAATTTGAATCCCACCCTGCGCCGAGAGACTATAATGGTTGGTTGACCCAAGAACTCCCCATTTTACAGTCTCCTCTACTCAGATGTTCTGGAAGATCATCCCAGTGGCTAAGAGGGAAGCCGTGAAATATAGTTCAAAAAGGATGAGGGGACTAGAGGCTAAAACATTTGAAGAGAAAGGTTGCAGGACTGCGATGTGTCTAATTATGAAAAGAAGGATGAAGGGGGACATGATAGCACTGTTCCAACATCTGCAGGGGCTGGCCCAAAAAGAGGGAGTCAGCTATTATTTCTCCAAAACACCCTGAAGGCTGGCCTTAGGGAATTCTGGGAGTTGAAGTCCAGACATCTTCAAGGCACTAAAGTTGAGAAACACTGCTACAGCATCTCCTGCCTTGAGCAGGGGGTTGGACGAGAAGATCTCAGAGGTCCCTTCCAACCCCGTGAGTCTATCTTCTCGATAATGAAATCTCTGAACCAATAAAATGTCCCCTCTTGTCAAATTTGACTAAGACAGCTCAGTAAAGACCAATATCCTCAAATCTTTCTCTGGTAGAAGAATATACCCTGGAAAAAAAAACCAATTTGGAAGTGAGAAGAGGAAGAGGAGAGGGAGTGGGGAGGAGGAGAAGAAGAAGTAGAAGGAGGAGGAGGAGGAAGAGGTGGATGAGGAAGATGACTTGTGGAGTATTTTTTCAAGGAAGTTGAAAACAACAGCATGTCCACACAATTTTAGCTCAGCTTCCTGAATTCTGGTCATCTCCAAGCACTGTGGAACTCCAAGTCATAACATGCTGGAGAAGGCCAGATGGAGGGATCAAGACCTATCATATCTGAGAGGTCCTTGGTTCTCTCTGTATTTGGTGGTTTTTTTGCAGACGTTTCTTTACCCAACTAGGTAACATCATCAGTGCTAGAAGGGAGTAGTGTATGTGAGGAAGAGGAGGAGGAGGAAGTGGATGAAGAGGAGGACATTGAGGTCCTTGGTGCTCTCTCAGCTTGATTTTTTCCTTGCAGACGTTTCATGACCCAACTCGGTAACATCATCAGTGCTGGAAGGAAGTGCGGTTCGTTCTCTGTTTACCTCAATCAAGGAACTACCAACTCAGACAAACAGTCCAATTGTAAACAACAGCCTAATCAATGGAACCAACCCGAAACACTCCCACTAACACTGACGTGGCAAGCCACTTCAAAAGAGAGCAGACCCCACTCCCTTGTCGCACTGATGATGTAACTTAGTTGGGTCACAAAACGTCTGCAAGAAAACAACCAAGCTCAGAGAGCACCAAGGAGCCCACAATTCTCCTCCTCCTCCTCCTCTCTGCAAACCTCTCTCCTTTCTAGCAATGATGTTATTACCTGGTTGGGTCAGGAAATGTCTGCAAGAAAAGCACCCAGCTCAGAGGTCACCCGGGACTCCTCATTTCAATCCTTGAGCTAAAAATCTTCTCCTTTATTGGGACCAATCCTATCTACCACACACAGAATTCATAGGAAGCCTTTCACCCCTCAAGGATCCAAGTCCGATTCCTTTTCTTGGCGGCCATCGTCATCACAGAAAGAGCGTTAATTGTTTCCAAGAGTGACCACACAAGAAGATTGGGCGGTAATGACGGTCTATGGCATGGTTTGTTCTCCTTCCCCCACTTTCCTTACTTTCTGGATGGAGGGGAAGCCTGACAACAGTGCCTTCTTTGTGCCTTGCCCTGGTGGAATGCCTCCTCCCAGTCAAGGCTGACCACAATACCACCTACTGGTGAGAACGGAGCTGACCAGGGGCCACTTTATTGCTGACCGCAGCTGCTTTCAACTCCGGCAGCTGTTTCTCCTTTCCAGCGAGACAGGAGAGGTTTACTGAGCAGCTGGCCGCCAAAAGCTACACGTCTGTCTTCTCCAACTTGCTTAGAGCCATGTTGAATTAAGAGAGGGGATGCCCAGTGATGCTGTTGGCTCTCGTTCTCCTCCCCAATGTTCGTCTCTCCCTGTCACAAACGTCAAGCTTGGGAGAGTGGGAAGAGGCCAAAGCCAATAACCCATGCTGGACGCCAAGGGGAGGCTCGTTTCCAGATTTCCAAGTCCTACAAATGGTCTACCTCATAGAGAAACCGCTCTCGTTTCTCCTCTGCGAAAGGTAGACAAGTTGGGAACATCTAGGATGGATCCGGAGGACACAAGGCCTGAGTAGAGGTTCCTCAAAAGTGAAACTTCTACCCAGTTTGGAGTGGTTCTCCAGGTTGACTCATTTTTACCCTTCTCCAGACAGTTTGGAGGATTCTCCATTTAAGGTGATCGTGGGGCTTTTTGTGAGCTTGGGCTTTCTATGAACAAATGAGGTGCTTCTGGATCTGGCATGCTTCCGTTCTCTCCTTGGCTTTCTTCGATTCTCAGCGCTGACTCCTGGCTTAGCCTTTCAGAAGAACATTGTCAACGTTTCGACTGACGAACCCAACCAAAGCAAACATGGCTGAGACTATCCAAACCCTTAATGCAAAACTTTATTGCACAGATGAGGGCAAAACCAGATCTAATTCCCACGCAAACCCACATAATTAAAGTATAGTTTCTCCCTCCTCCTATTAGACCAAGTCCCATTGTCCAGTTAAGTCCCATTGTATTGTTATGAGAAAAAGTCTTTGGCTCTGGCAAACACATGCCAAAATGTCCTTGGTTCTCACGGCTGTTTTCTTGATGTCCAGAGTCTACATTCCATCTCCCCTTTCCCTCCCCACAAGTTTGTTGGCAAGCTGAGAAGCTAAAATAGTAGCAACAGCAAAGGTTCACTCCAAAACTTGATAAACATCTTGTTTTGGACAATCGAGTTTTCTGACTATTGCTTAAAACCTAGCCTGATACAGCACATTGTTTCCATGTTCTGCTGTTCCCAGGTTTAATGGTTTTGACTTTTCAGCAGTCTCAAGGGTGGGATCCTTAGTGCTTTCTGAGCTTGGTTGTTTTCTTGTAGATGTTTCATGATCCAACTGGGGAACATCATCAGTGCTAGAGAGGAGTGGGGTTATTCTAGATTTATACACCTTATAAACGTGCCTTATCAATGTTGGTGGGAGTGTTCTTGGTGATTAGGCTGTTGTTTACCATTTGATTACTTGTCTGGTTTTAATCTTGATGTTAATATTTGCTTATCTGTGTACTGATTGAGGATCAGGAGGTGTTTTACCTTTTTGACTGTCTCTTTTGAATGCCGTGTAGATGTTGTTTACTTCTATCTGTCTGTTGATGGCCGATTTGTCTGAGTGCCAGGCTTCCAGGAATTCTCTGAAATTTTTGGACTTGGCTTGATCTAAATTGCTTACAGTTTCCCAGTTGAAATTATGGTTGAGTCCACATGTCGTGCAGTTAAGGAGTTTTCATCATGATTTCTGACTCCAATTGGTGTTCATGGATGTGTTCTGCTAGTTTTCCGCCTGTTTGTCCTACATAGCAGATGTTGCAGACTTTACACTGTCTGTTGTAGATATCTCCTGTTTTTTCTTCTGGGGTTGCTGAGTCCCTCCAAGTGTTAGTTAAATATCCAGAAGTATCCCAAGGCAACTAGAAGGCACTGATCAGGGATGCTGTATTAAGAATTTCCTGAGAATTTTGCAGTGCATCAGGATTGTTCCAGGCTGTCTTAAGGCTTAGCAGGAGGGGGCTATATAAGTTTCATTAATAAATATCCACCTACAAGTCAAGCAAGCAAACATGGAGTCCACCCACATCTGGTAGGCACAGTTTCAACCCTTTTTTCCAATGGTGGCCTTCAACAATTCAATTTTCTTTTGTTTGGCTTGCCCTAAGTTTGATCCATTGCCAATTAAGCAATTCCTGGAGCAGCAAATGATTACAATCTTGAAGGATAAGATTTTTAAAAAATAAAATATCTAAAATTTGGGAACAAAACAAAAAGAACTGGGCAGTATTTGAGCAGAGGGAGAAGTGCAGTTATTCAGCTCTTTTCCATTGTTTTCGCATGTGTGTTCATGTGTTACATGAGAATAGAAATGAGGTGTACCTCTTCTTGGCGCTCACTTTCACAAAGGGATACATTCATTGTTGACTGCGCTGAAAATGCACCACAAACACCTCCTTCAATTTGTGTTTAATTTATACTCCATCCTATCACAGCCTAGCACTTGGGGCAGCTTCCAGCACTCAAATCCTGTCTTAAAATAAACGAAAAGAGGTTTAAATAAAAGCAAATGAATACATCCTCCAATTTAAAATTGAAAATAGATTTTTTTTTTAAAGTCTTAGGCATGAAAGCCAGATGGGTGATTTCGAGCCAATCACCAGGAGACTGGGAGTTATAGTCCTGTCTGAAGCATGAAAGCAGGCTGGGTGACTTTGGGACAATAACCAGAAAACTGTGAGTTCTAGTCCTGCCTTAGTCATGAAAGCTGAGCAGGTGATATTACCTAGTTTGGGTAATGAAACACCTGAGTTCTAGTCCTTCCTTTAGTTGGAAAGCCAGTTGGGTGACTTTGGGCCAATCACCAAGAGACGGTGAGTTCTAGTTCAACCTTAGCCATGAAAGCCAGCTGGATGGCTTTGGTCCAGTTTTTCTCTGTCAACCCAATCCACCTCACAGGGTTATTGTCATAAGGAAAACAGGAGTATTTAAAAATGTGTAATAGATATGGCCATCACCTTGTTTATAACCAATAATAAAGGCAGGATTAAAACAAATACATAAATATCCCAACATTCACTGGCATTTTGCTGCTAAGAAGGCAAATTATAGAGTTTGGGAAATGAGCAAACTTTTTCAACAGATATCAGGTTCCAGGCTGGTCAGTCCTGTGTGAAATGGAATGGGTGATATATTTCCCCAACTCCAAGCACATGTGCCAGAGAATCTCTCAGGCATCCTTCGGGGTTTTATTTTTATTTTCCTTTGGCAGAATTGTTGCATACAGTAAAGCAAAACTTTTCCAATTGGCTTAAGCCAAGCCCCAAATCCTGAGCTTAATTCAGCAGCAGAAATGGTGTTTTTCATCTCACTTAAACAAAAAAAAATATATCTCCATAGTGGAAACCCTTTTAAAACCAACTCTTCCCTTCCATCCAAATGTTATATGTTACTTTTTTAAATTTATTTGCATCCCGTCTTTATTATTTTTGCAAATAATGTAAGGTGGCAAACATATCCAATACACTTTCCTTTTCCTATTTTCCCCACAGAAGCAACACTGTGAGTTGTGTTGAGAGAGAGAGAGAGAGAGACTATCTGATGCAAAGTCACCCAGCTGGCTTTTATGCCTAAGGTGGAACTAGAACTCACAGTCTCCTGATGATTGGCCCAAACTCGGCTAGTTGGCTTTCATGCCTAAAACTGAACTACAACTCATAATCTCCTAGCAATTGGCCCAAAGACACCCAACTGATTTTCATAGTAACCCAACCAGCTTTCATGCCTAAAGAGGGACTAGAACTCACAGTCTCCTACTGATTGATCCAAAAGTCACCCAGACGGCTTTCATGCACTTAAGGCAGGACTAAATTCATAGTCCTCCCAGTGATATTGACCCAAAAGTTCATCCAACACGCCTTTCATAGTAAGTGGTTGGACTTAGAACTCACAGTCTCCTAGTGGTTGACCCAAAGTCACCCAACCACTTTCATGCCTAAAGCGGGGACTTAGAACTTACAATCTCCTTGCTGATTGGTCCGAAAGTCACCCAACCACCTTTCACTGCCAAAGTGGAATGACTAGAATTTCACAGGTCTCCTAGTAGTTATCCAAAGTCATCCAACCAGCTTGGCATGCCTAAAGCAGGACTAGAACTCACAATCTCCTTGCTGATGCGTCCGAAAGTCACCCAACCACCTTTCATGCTAAGCCAGGCTAGAACTCACAGTCTCCTACTGGTTAACCGGTGAAGTCACCTCAACCGCTTGCCAGTGCTAAGGCCGGGGCTAGAAATTCACAGTCTCCTGCTGATTGGTCGGAAACACTCAATCACCTTTCATGCCTTAAGGCAGGACTATAACTCTCAAGTCTCCTACTGATTGACCTGAAGTCACCCAAACCGGCTTTGCAATTGCCTACGATGGAACTAGAACTCGCCGTCTCTCTGCCTTTCTAGCCTGGGCTTGTAACCCCCTAAACGTTATTTTCCTAGATAGGAAGCGAACCTGTTTTAAAGTGGGCGAGAACGACTGAAAGGGCCTTGCAAGCCCTTCTTTTCCCTTTGCCTCCACAAGCCCGACGCAAAAGAATAATGTTTAGAAATCCAGTTTCAACTTAAAAGGAGCCCGCTATCGCCAGATGCCTGCGACCTTCCCTTTTGCCAAAAAAAGAAGGAAAGAAGACCCAGCCACGTCTCCGTCAGCCATCTCTCGCCTCTTTATTTATAGAGCTTGATTTTTGTGACTCCAAGCCCTTTGTTTCCCCTCACCCAACCCAATGAACCGCGCCGATTGCCTTTATAAGGGGAAACGGCCGAAAAAAATCGAGGCGCTTGCTTCCCAGTGGTGAGAGATAGGAGGCCGAGAAAACAGGGGAAAGACAAAAAAGTGGGAAAAAAGAAAGAGAAATCTCATAAAAATAGCTGAGATGGGTTTACCAGGCTATCAAGAAACAGATCGCCGCCCTCTTTTTTATTATTATTATTATGTATTATTATTATTATTATTATATTATTATTATATATATTATTTATTATTATTATTATTATTATTATTATTATTATTATTATAAAAAAATAAACAGGGGGAGCTCTGAAGCATCCCTGCTCTTAAAAGGCAATTAAAAACCTTGTAACTCCAGAACTATAAAAGTTTTATTTTATTTATTTTCTTTTTGCTCCTTTTCATCTGGAACGCGGAGGGCGATTACAAGGCGCATTAAAAAGAAAAAAAAAACACAACACCGTTTCGGTTTTAGATTCAGGGTTTTTGATGGCCTTCCAAATGGCGAGAAGGCCCCCACGAAAGGAGTCCAGTTCTTCTTCTCTCTCTCTCCCCTTCTCTGTGGTTTCAAACGAGGGCTTGCTTCAAAAAAAAAGAAAGAAGCAAAGAAAGAAAATTTATTTATTTAATTTTTAATGTGGGAAAAAGGAAAAGAAGCCGAAACGTGGTTAAGGACGGGTATAAAAAGCTGGTGTCTTAGAAATAGCACTTAGTGGGGGTCCCTCTGAATGGGCTGCCAGGTCAGGAGCTGAAGTGCAAGGCTTGGCATTGCAGTCAGCTTCCACACAAGTCCAAGCACACAAACACAACACCACACACACAAGTCACCAGTCACACAAACACACACCACACACACACACACACACACACACACACACACAGCGCCCTGTGCCATCCCTTTCCAGCCTGCCTGCCCTTCTTGACCACACATCGTCAAAGAGCATGTCACGCGCCAGGCCTTGGAGAGCCTCCTGCCACCCCTACTGGCTGGGCTTGGCCATGGGCTTTTTTCACATAACCAGAAAGCCAGCGGAGGGGAGGGAGGGGAGGGGAGGCGGCATTCCAGAGAGAGCGGGACATTGGGATGGGGGGGGAAGAGAGAGAGGGAGGGAGAGAGAAGAGAGAAGAGAGACGGGAGAGAGGGAGAAATGAATACATGGATTATTTAAAAAAAAAGGGGGGAAGCAAAAGGCGCTGGAATTAAACATTTGTTAGGCCTTCTCTTAGCGTGTTGAATGAGCATTTTTCTTCTTGCCTGTCTCCTTTCTGCTTCTTCTCTTCCTGTCACTTTCTCCTTCTCCTTCTCCTTCTTGTCCTTAATTTCTCCTCCCTGCCTTCCTTCTTTATCTTCCTCCTCCACTTCTGTTTCTCCTTCTCTTTCTGTCCTTCTTACCCTTCTATTTCTCCTTCTTTCTCCTTCATCTCTCCTGCCTCCTATCCTGCTGTGCTCTCCATTTTTTTTCTTCTCCTTCCTCTTCTCCCCTCTTCCTCTTTTCCTTTCTCTTTCTCTCCTCCTCTTCCCCTTTCGCTTCTGGCTCTCTCTCCTTGTCCTTCTCTCTCCTCCCCTCGCTTTTTTATCTCTCCTCCCACGTTCTCTTTCTCCTTTCTCCTACCCTTTCTAATCTCCTTCTTGTCCCTCCCTTATTCTTCTCCTCTTTCTCTTCTCTTTCTCCTCCTTGTCCCTTTTCTTTCCTCCTCCTCCTTCACCTTTCTCCATCCTTTTCTCTTTCTCCTTCCTTTCTCCTTCTTCTATAGCTTTCTTTCTCCTCATCCTCCCTCTTTATTCCTCCTGTTTCTCCTTTTCTTCCTCTCCTTCCTCTTCTTTCCTTCTCGTCTCTATTCCTTCTCCTTTTCTTTCCTTGTCTTCTTTCTTTTTCTTTCCCTTCTGATCCTTCTGCTATTTCTCCTCGCCTTCCCCTTCTCTCCATTTTGATTTATATTTTTAAAAACTATAGAGCTATACCATTAAAAAAGATAAACAAAATCTACTATTATGGTCACCACTATTATATAAGCCACCTAGAGGAGCCCCACGACAATGAGAGCAAACCCCACTCTCTTCCAATCTTGATGATGTTACCAAGTTGGGTCATAAAACATCTGCAAGAAAACAACTAAGCTCTGAGATCACCAAGGACCCCACAGCTCAAACCCTGAGCTACAAATATTCTCTTATATTAGGTAAAGACAGTATATGTGAAAAGCAGAACTTAGAACATGTTTGGCTGTAGGGCAGCCAGTCAAGTTGGCTTTGCCTTAACTTCAATTGAGGCAAAAAAATAAGCTATCATTAGGTGAAACCAAAATAACCCAATGTCCCTAGCAACATTCGTCGATTGAATAAAAACATTTATAAAACGGAGGCAAATGGCACATAAATTTCCACATAGATTTTTTTAAAAGTTGCAAATAGATGGGGATGGAGAAAAAAGCCTATACAGGTAGTCCTTAACTTACAACCACAACTGAGCCCAGAATTTACATTGCTGAGTGAGAACTCTGATTTATTATTTTTGCTTTTTTTTTTCCCTCATCAGTACAGTTAAACGGGAGTTTTTATTTAATTTGTTCTTTTTTAGGTTTATATCCCATGTAAAGTAATGATATAGAACCCTAGGTTTTTACCTAGTGCCTTAAAAACAGGCATTGTCTTTGGTTTGGGAATGCACTGAATTTATTTACATTATTCCTTATGGGAACATTTGGTTTGGTACTTGTTTTTGGTACTCATCACATCTCCTGGACCCAATTAAAGATGAGTACTGAGGTACCACTGAAGTTGAAAAATGAGGAAAAAGGAAGAGATTGGACATTCACAGGACAGCCATTTGCCTGAAATGGTATCGGGCTGTGAGAGCGAACCTCTGACACATATACTGGAAATGGCACACAGAGCCAACTCTCTGGGCACACTAGCCGTTACCCATTACTCTTCCAGTTTCGGCGTGCGCATGTGAACCAGATGGCTGGAACACTGGAAACTGGAAGAGCAGCTCCCCGGTGCACATGCACATGCATGCACGCCAGGGGTGAGATTCAAATTTTTTAACAACCGGTTCTGTGAGTGTGGCTTGGTGGTCATGTTATTGGCTGGGCGCGGCCAACTCAATATCACTCACACTGAGGCAAGCATCTCCTCGCCTGGCCTCTCATGACTGTGGGGATGCTGCAACAGTCGTAAGTGTGAAAAATGGTCATAAGTCACTTTTTTCAGTGCCATTGTAACTTTGAATGGTCACTCCACACAAGCAAAGTACCAGCAAAGGAAGGAAAAAAACGTTCCTGAGACAGGAAGTCTAGTCCTGCCAAGAATGTAATAAGGGTTAACGGAGAGGCAGTTTCTGTAAGCAACACCAGAATGTTTTCCTTCCTGCCTTAATTACAGGATTAGGCCAGTAATTTATTTAAACAACCGGTTCTCCAAACTGCTTAGAATGTTAACACCGTTTCTAGCGAATAGGTGTGAACTGTAGAGTCCCACCCCTGATGCATGCCAGCCAGCTGATCTTTGCATGTGCATGGCAGCAAGAAACAAGAAGACCAGGTGGCTGCCATGCAGCACACCCAGAAACCAGAAGCTCATTTCCTGGCACATGCATGTGGTGCCAAGGAGCTGCTCTTTCCGTTTCCGGCACTCAACCCCACCCACCCCGCACATGGTCCCGTTTTGGCACTTGGTGCCAAAAAGGTTCGCCAACACTGATATAGGATTTCTTGCCTGAGCAGGGGGTTGGACTAGAAGACCTCCAAGGTCACTTCTAACTCTGCTATACTATTCTATTCTATTCTAATTTCTATTCAATTCTATTCTAATTTCTGTTCAATTCTATTCTAATTTCTATTCAATTCTAATTTCTATTCGATTTGATTCTGTTCTATTCAATTCGATTTGATTCTATTCTAATTTCTATTCGATTTGATTCTATTCTAATTTCTATTCTTTCTATTCTATTCTATTCTATTCATTTGCAAATTCACGGTAGCTTAAACTATGGTCCTAAGCTCACACGAAAGACAGAATCGTCCTGGCACGTACAAAGTATGTATAAAAGTATCCCAAATACAGATTGTTTGCCAGGCCAGAAGTATCCCAAATATCTGCTCGACAACTAGTTTGCTAGGACCTCACCCTTTGAGACAATGCTTCTCAGCTAATCCACTTAACTATCTCCATTTTCAGTAAAACTCAATCGAAGATGTTTGCCCTTTTATTTAATCAAAGCTTGATGGATCAACGTCATTGCAGAATGTAAATGAAGATCCATTTGGATGGGCTGTATTGATAGATCATCTCAAAACGGGCGACTTCAGCAAAAGATGGCCTCTCCCGTCTTTCCTGCCCAGTGACCATCCATATCAAATTGGCATAATGCCTTTTCTTTATTCCTGTCATTTGTCAGGCAAAATATGAACCTTCTGTGCCTTCTTGCTCCAGTAAAAAATTGCTTTCTCCTGAGAAATTTTCGGGAGAGCCCAGCAATTGCCAGCATGAAAATACAAAGAGTTGTAGATTCCTTAAATTGACCATTTAGGGATCTAATGGATGTCTGACTGGAAGGATCAAAATAAAAGGTTCCCAGACCCTTGGCTGCCCACCCTGGTGTTTTCCAACCTTGGTCCCTATAGGAAAAGGTCTTTTACAGAGGCACGATTGAGAGCATTTTAAGAAACTGCATCCCTGTTTGGTTCGGTGGCAGCAGCGCCTCAGATAGAAAGTCCCTACAGAGAGTGATGAGGATAGTGGAGAAGATTATAGGAAGCTCGCTTCCTGTTTTTCAAGATGCTGCTTATAAACATTATATACTTAGAGTTTGAAGCATTATTAGAGACCCTACACACTCACTTTACAGTTTGTTTCTGTTGCTCCCCTCTGGGAGGAGGTTTCCAAGTATTTCTGGCAGGGCTACCAGATTCTGTAAGAACTTTGTTCCCTATGCCGTCCATCTGGTAAACTCGCAAGATTCGGTTTTCTTGCCATGTATATGTATACATCCGAACTAGACTGTGTTGTTTCTCTGTGTCATATTATATATATGGGTATATGCATAATTTTGTATTTGTTTATTTATTCAAGTTTATGTGGTGTATATTGGAGGTGGTGACCCTTTGTATGCAATGAAATTTCACTTTAATGTATGCCAATTAGTGTATATTCAAAGTGACAATAAAGTTATTCTATTCTTATTACTATTGCTATTCTGTTCTGTTCTGTTTTATTCTTATTGCTATTCTGTTCTATTCTATTCTATTCTATTCTTATTGCTATTCTTTTCTGTTCTGATTGCTATTGCTATTCTGCTCTGTTATATTCTTGCTATTCTTATTGCTATTCTGTTCTGTTCAACTCCTGTTTCTATTCTATTCTATTCCTTTTTCCCCCCAAAATTTTTTTATTTCAATCTGCATATGCACAACAATACATTAATAGTGTAGCATCAATATATCATACAGTTTAGCATAGGCAAAATAAATAATATCAACCATATCTCTCAATGCATATATTTCACGTTAATTCATAATCCTTCAATGCTTATTTTCAACTTTTCAAAACTCTCTCCAAATACCTACCACCATATCAGTTATATTCTATTCTATTCTATTCTATTCTATTCTATTCTATTCTTTTTTCTATATTCTATTCTATTCTAAAAAGAAGGGTCATAAACATCAGACATGACTCACTTAACTGTCTTGCTTTACAATGGAAATTCTAGTCCCGGTTGTGGTCATAAGTCGAGAACTTCCTATGCATGCCACGTGGCTGTCACAGGATTCGCACTGAGAATGTGAGTGTATCTGCATGTGAAAAAGAGAGATAACAGATGAAATCAGAGTCTTAAACTGTTTCCTGACTTCACACAACAACTCATTCAGGGTTTTTCCTCCTTTGAACATATAGCCAAGCGCCGTTGCAGTGTTAGCACATTCCTGTCTCTCCATACAAAGATTGGAACATGCAATTCCCTGAGATCAGACTCTCTGTGCATCTTTATGTATCTGAATGAGCAGATGCTGCCAGCTAGGATTGGTCCCCGATCCTGAGATCAGTTCCAGTGGTGCGATTGAATCGGTGTAACAACCAGTTCAATGTGCGCGTGCAAAATGTGTGCTCCCTGTGCAAGAGCACAACATTTTAAAAAGCCCATTTTCAGCTCTTCAACTACATCCCCTGTGAATAAAACAGCTGAAACGCAGCAAAACCGCTCTGCCATGAGAATCAACTGTGCTCTAAAGCAGTGGTTGCCAACCAGTGGGCTGGGGACCACTGGTGGTCCGTGAGAAAATGTTGGTGGTCTGCAGAGAAATGTCACCCCCAAAACACCCCTTCAAAGCAATTAATCCAGGCTGCATGGGAAAACAAGGCTTGCATTGCTTGCATTGCAACCAATACAAGGTAGTGAGGGGAGGGGGGGAACTTGCCCCACTCACCCCATGTGCCTCACCTGGCCACCAGGCTGTTCCTTTCTACTTCTTTCTTCTTCTGCTTTTGGCTGCATGCAAGGAAAGCAGCAAAAGTCTTTCTTTCTCTCCCCCAAACTCCGCCAAAAATGAGTCTTTGGGACCCTGCAAGGCATCCTGCTCCAAGAGGCTGCGCCAGCAAAGACTCATTTCTGGCAGAGTTTGGGGGAGAGAAAGAAAGACTTCTGCAGCTTCTGCTGCTTTCCTTGCATGAAGCCAAAAGTCTCTCTCTCTCTCTCTCCCCCTGAGAACGGAGCTGGAGATGGTAACCTGTGATCCCAAATAAAAAATAATCGATCGGTAGGAAAATGGGGTGGGGAATTTTCCTGCAGACTTTTTAGGGGATTTTCCCAGGGTCTCTGGTCCGCAGGATTTAAAATTATGATTTCGGTGGTTCCTGAGGTCCAAAAGGTTGGCGACGCCTGCTCTAAAACAATGAAATAAAGCAGGGGAAAGAGTGGTTCCAAATGCTCACCAGAACTACTGTTTCGTCCAAACCAGTCTGAACCGGTAGAATACCACCCCGATCAGTTTCCTCCATTTGATGTCTGCTTTAAAAAAAATGGATTTTTGGTCTTCACCCAAAACTCCTTCACTGTTCCCCAACCTCAGATACCATAGCCTTGGCTGGAGGACTGCATAAGAGGCAACCAATGAGGGTCAGTGGGAGGTTTGATTGGGTTCAGCTTCTTGGAAGCGTTTGAAAAGGTCCTTCGAGGATCTACTCACAGCCACCCTGGTTCCATTTCGTTTCTCTCTCTTTGAGCTAAAAGACATCGCGCAATGGGGAGGAAAGATTGAAGGTTGGAGAAAAATAAAGATTGGAGGTTGGAGAAATGTATCCAGCTGGGTTGTAGCATCCCTCCTGATAGGATAATTGAAGCTCTGTCCTCTGTCCTCCTGCTTGGGGGTATAAACATTAGATATGAGCGATGCTTGTATTCCTTATAAAGGTAACCATGATAGTATTCTAAGAAGTCCATCAGGAAAGAGTGAGTTGACTAAGAAATAAGAAAATGGGTTAACTGTGGAGTTCTTGGTGCTCTCTGAAACTTGGTGATTTTCTTGCAGATGTTTCATGACCCAGCTAGATAACTTCATCAGTGCTAGAAGGGAGTGGGGTGTGCAGGGAGGAGGAGGAGGAGGAAGAGGATTGTGAGGTCCTTGGTGATCTGTACTATAAAGTGGTATATAAGCACTGTAAAGTGGTATATAAGTCTAAGTACTATTGCTGTTGCTACTATTTTAACATCTGCAGTGATTGTCTTAACCACTGTGGCAAGAAAAATCATAAAATGGCAGCAAAACTCACTTAACAAATGTCTTGCTTAACCACCTAAATTCTGGGCTCAATTGTGGTCGTAATTTGAGGACTACTTGTAATGGCAATGGCAGGCAAATGAGAGCAAGGACCCCAGGAGCAAATGAGAGAGATACGATTCAGCTTGGAAGTAACAGGAATATTTGAGGAATTTGGGTTCAGCACCCAATCTCTTCAGCCGCCCAAAATGTGCGGCCATCGACACAAATCTCCGCCGGGTAGCCTATTCAGCAAATCTCATTCCAGGCACTTTTCCCTACCACAATTTAATCTTTCCATGGTTTTATAAATGTGGTAAGATAGAAAAAAAAGAGAGAGAGAAAATACTGGAGAATTTTTGTAGCTGGGCAAGGGCTTTGAATGTGATTTCTGGTGTAGCGTTTGCTCCTGAGAATTGGCCCTGACAGATAAGCATATTTTTGCACCATAAAGAAATGTCACCAATAAAGGAGAATATTTATAGCTCGGAGTGGAAATGAGGGGCCCTTGGTGCTCTTGGAGCTTGGTTGTTTTCTTGCAGACGTTTCATGACCCAACAAGGCAGCATCATCAGTGCTAAGGAAAGTGGGTTTTGAATGGAGGAGGAGGAGGACTGTAAGATCCTTGCTGCTCTCTGAGCTTGGTTGTTTTCTTGCAGGCATTTCATGACCCATCTAGGGAACATCATCAGTGCTAGATGGGGGGAGGGTTTTAAAGAGTGGAGGAGGAGAGAGAAGAGGAGGACTGTGGGGTTCATGGTACTCCTAGGCTGTGTGTGTGTGTGTGTGTGTGTTGCTGTTAGAAGAGAATTTAGTAGCTCAGGACTGAACTATGGGGGTCCCTGGGACTCTCTGAGCTTGGTTGTTTTCTTGCACACGTTTCATAGCCCAACTACGAAACATTATCAGTGCTAAGAGAGAGCTGGGAAGAGTCAGGTGGAGAAGTCAAACAAGGGGTCAGTTGAGAGTCCTCGACGCACAACCACAGTTGAGCCCAACATTTCTGTTTGCTAAGCAAGACCCATGCTAAGTGAATTTTTGCCCCTGTTTTACGACTTTTCCTGCCCTTCCCCCCGTTGCTAAGGGAATCCCTGCCATTATAAGTTAATAACATGGTCTTTAAATGAACCTGGCTTCCCTATGGACATTGCTAGTCAGAAGGTGACAAAACAGGGGATCGCGTGACCCTGGGTCACTGCAACCGTCATAAATGTGAGTCAGTTTGGCCATGCGTCTGAATTTTGATCACGTGACCACAGGGATGCTGCAACGGTTGTTAAGCATGAAAAAGGGTGATCAGCAGTGGTGGGGTTCAATTTTTTTACTAGGGACGTGGCTAGGTGGGTGTGGCCAGATGGTCATGTGACTGGGTGGGCATGGCTAGGTGGTGCTTTTATTTCCCTTTCACAGCACACGCCCCCCCACACCTCCTTTTTTGCCTACTGGGCCTCGGGGAAGCCTCCTGGCGAGGTAAGTACAACAGTGAGGGGGGCGATCAGCTGTGCCCCATGATTTAGATTAATTAGAAAGCAAGAAATCCGATGATTTTATTCTTTCTAGCTCAGGGGTCGTCAACCTTTTGGACCTCAAGGACGACCAAATTCATAATTTTAAATCCTGCGGATCAGAGACCCTGGGAAAATCCCCAAAAAAAGTCTGCAGGAAAATTTCCCACCCTATTTTCCTACTGATTGATCATTCTTTATTTGGGATCGCAGGATACCGTCTCCAGATCCATTCTCGGGGGAGAGAGACTTTTGGCTTCATGCAAGGAAAGCAGCAGAAGCAGCAGAAATCTTTCTTTCTCTCCCCCAAATTCCGGCAGAAATGAGTCTTTGCTGGTGCAGCCTCGAGGGGCAGGAGGCCTTGCAGGGCCCCAAAGACTCATTTCTGGCGGAGTTTGGGGGAGAGAAAGAAAGACTTTTGCTGCTTTCCTTGTGGGCAGCCAAAAGCAGAAGAAGAAAGAAGCAGAAAGAAGCAGCCCAGTGGCCAGGTGAGGCACATGGGGCAAGTGGGGCAAGTTCCCTCCTCTGCCCTTTCCTTTCTCCCCTCACTCTTTCATGTTGTTTGCAACGCAAGCAACACAAGCCTTGTGTTCCCATGGGCCATGGGGGTGGCGCAGCCTTGTGTTCCCGCGTAGCCTGGATTAATTGCTTTGGGGGTGAAATTTCTCTGCACACCACCAAAATTTTCTCGCGGACCACCAATGGTCCCTGGCCCACTGCTTGGCAACCACTGTTTCTGGCTAATCTAAATCACGCAGCACAGCTGATCGTCAGAAATACCAGTTTGGCTGAACCAGCAGCATTTTTTTTTGCTACAGGTTCACCTGAACCAGTCCAAAGCGGTAGAATATAACCACTGGTGAGAAGTCACTTTTGTCTGTACTGTTGTAACTTTGAATGGTCACTAAATGAACTGTTCTAAGTTGAGGGCTACCTATAAATAATGAAATTGTAGCAAAATCTAAACTTTTGGAAAAGCAGAGGAGGAACTGGGTGAACCCTCCTTGCATTTCTGCCATGCTCACCTACCCGTACGCCACCAAAAACCAAAAAAAACACAAAACCTTGAGTTTTCCAAATTTATTTGATTTTATTTTGTTTTACAGTGGGAATGGGATCTTTCTGTCGCCTCCCCTGGGATTTCCCCTAACAGACAAGGAGGCTGACAGCTCTCTTCCTGTTATAGGTCAGGACTTCAAGGAACTTCTAAAATCTTCCCATCAGCTTTTTCTCCCTCCTGGAACTCACGGTTAAAATTAGATGTTGGCTGAACTTTGAGAAGTTCAAATCCGAAAGCCGCTTTGGAGGCAGAAAGTACAATTTTGGCTGCCTCGTTGCCTTTTCTCACAGTAACTGTACTGCTTTTGGGAAGCCTGTGTATCTCTCTGTATGTGTGTATATGTGTGTGTCTGTATGTTTGTGTGTCTCTCGGTATTTTTCCCACCGTTTTTAAGTAATGACTTCCTGGTTGGCCCTTCCAACGAAATCTTAATTAGCAGGAGATCCCACGGTGGAATATGGAAATTTAAGCCAGAGTTCAACCACAGTCAGTTCTGGGCTGAACATTCAAAAGTGGTTGCAGTTAATCTGGTTTAATGAAAAAGATGTTGGGACTCTAGAAAAAGTGCAGAGAAGAGCAACCAGGATGATTATGGGACTGGAAACTAAAACATATGAAGAACTGTTGCATGAACTGGGCCTGGCTAGTCTAATGAAGAGAAGGACCAAGGGAGACAGGATAGCGGTCTTCCAATATTTGAGGGGCTGCCACAGAGAGGAGGAAGGGGTCAAGCTATTTTCTAAAGCACCTGAAGGCCAGAGAAGGAATAATGGATGGAAACTGAAAAAAGGAGAGATTCAACCTGGAAATAAGGAGAAACTTTCTGACAGTGAGAACAATCAACCAAGGGAACAGAATTGCATTCAGAAGTTGTGGGAGCTTCATCACTGGAGGCTTTCAAGAAGAGACTGGACTACCATCTGTCAGAAATGGTATAGGGTCTCCTGCTTGGACGATGGGGTTGGACTAGATGACCTACAAGGTCTTTTCCACTTGTTAATCTGTTAAAAGAAGGACCAGGTGTGACATCATAGCAGTCTTACAATATCTGAGGGGCTGCCCCAAAGAAGAGGGAGTCAAGCTATTCTCCAAGCACCTGAGGGCAGAAAGCAAGGGATGGAAACCAATCAAGGAAAGAAGCAACCTAGAACTAAGGAGAAAGGTTCTTGACAGTGAAAACAATCAGTTCTCCAGAATTAACCAATTGCCTCCAGAAATTGTGGGTGCTCTGACACTGGAGGATTTTCAGAAGAGATTGGACAGCCATTGGTCTGAAATGGTATAGGATCTCCTGCTTAAGCAGGGGGCTGGACTAGAAGACCTCCAAGGTCCCTTCCCACTCTGTTATTCAACGAGGAGATTGCTATTTTCTCCCATTCCTTCTCTGCCTCCCCCTCCATGCGATGTGACATCATAAGTCGGGTGGGAAGGATCTTTGGGGGGAAAGGCTGGCAGTCCCCAACTTTCCTGCTTCTGCAGTCTGCTTTCCCAAACTTTCATTCCATGTGGGTCTCTCTCTCCCCAAAACCATCAAAATTTAACCCATTTTAACTGTGATGACAGAACTTAAAAACTGTAAGGTCCTAAGCGCTCTCTAAGTTTAGTTGGGGTTTTTTTTGCAGATGTTTCATGGCCCAACTAAATAATGTCATCAGTGCTTAGAAAGGAAGGGGCTTTGAGGAGAAGAGGAGGAGGAGAAAGAGGAAAAGGAAGAGGAGGAGGACAATGACAACTGTGGGGTTTTTACAGATAATCAGAGTTGGAAGGGACCTTGTAGGTCATCTAGTCCAATCCCCCACCCAAGCGGGAGACCCTACACCATTTCTGACAAATGGCAGTCCAGTCTCTTCTTGAAAGTCTCAAGTGATGGCGCTCCCACAACTTCCAAGGGCAAGTTCCATTGTTTTTGGCTTTTTGTTGTTCTCTGAGATTGGTGGTTTTCTAAATTGAGTTCTTTGGCAGTCCTATAGATTGCCAAAGAGAGAATAATCAACTCAGTTAGCTTGACATTGAGTTCCAGGTTTTTTAAAAATTTATTTTTAATTTTAACTATATGAATACAACACAGTACATCCAACTTATCCTTGTTATACATAATACATTTTACTTTATTTATAATCTATTAAAATATTATTAATTAATCTAATCATAACTACTAGTATTTTGACCTTGTTTTCTCTTATATAACCATTTATAAAATTTATTCCATGTTTTATAATATTTAGACTCTCCTTTGTCTTTTATTTCTAAAGTTTAACCTATCAGATTCTGCACATGCCATAATTTTTCTTATTATTTCTGTTTCTGGAGGTATAATTTCATTTTTCCAATATTGTGCATATAATATTCTAGCCGCCGTCAATACATGTACTGTTAAATATATTATTTCCTTTTTATCCTTCTGATATTATTCCAAGAAGAAAAAAATTCTGGTTTAAATGGAATACATTCTCCCACCATTTGTTCTATCCATGTTTGAATCAGTCTGCAATATTTTTTTGCAGCATTGCAAGTCTACCACATGTGAAAAAATGTGCTGGGTATATCTTTCCAACAATTTGAGTTCAAATTTCCAACACTGAGTTCCAGTTTAAAAGCTAGGCCTGGATATCAAATGCACTCTGCTAAAATGACATCTTCCGAGGCAGTATTGTTCTTCAGCCCAGGGGGCCTTTAATTTCCAGAGGAAAGCTAACATGCTAAATATAACATTTGCAAATATATTTTAGAGGTGAGGAAAAATACTTTTTTCCCCCATAGTTCTGGCCCATATTCATTTGGCAGAAAAGTTAGCCTTTCCCTTTCTGGATCTTCTCGTTGTGTTTTAAAGAGACAGTCTAACCTTTTTGGGGAGATGGTGCTTCTAAAAGTGTTATTCAAACCTTGACAGCTAGAAGATAACGTGGCTTCAAAAGGTCAAAACCAGCATCATTTTTTTTAATTTAAAATTTTATTTTTACAAATAAAATAGAATACTATCTCTAACTTCCTGAGCTCTATACTTTTATAAAACTAGAATAGAATAGAATTCTTTATTGGCCAAATGTGATTGAACACACAAGGAATTTGTCTTTGGTGCAAATGCTCTCAGTGTATATAAAAGAAAAGATACAAGAAGTCAAGAGTCAAGGATCATCAGGTACAACGCTTTATGATAGTCATAGGGTACAATAAGCAATAAAATCATACTAGGAAACAGTTGATATAAATCATAAGGATGCAAGAGACAAAATTACAATCATACAGTCACAAGTGGGAGGGGATGGGTGATAAGAAGTGATGAGAAGATTAATAGTAATAGTAGTGCAAACTTTGTAAATAGTTGGACAATGTTGAGGGAATTATTTGTTTAGCAGAGTGATGGCTTTCAGGGAAAAACTGTCCTTGTGTCTAGTTGTTCTGGTGTGCAGGGCTCTATAGCATCATTTTGAGGGAGGGAATTGAAACAGTTTATGTCCAGGATGTGAGGGGTCTGTAGATATTTTCGCAGTCTATCTTTCATTTAAACAGTGTGTCGTCTGGGTACAAATATCTTGTGCAATGACATTTATAATTAAAACAAATTTCTTACCAGAATAGCAATATTTACACTCTTATTTTAAACTGCAATACATGATATATCTTATTGTTATAACCATCCCCTTCTTAACTCTTTCTTCTCTACGTTCACATATTTAATTTCTAACTTCCATTTTTATTTTCCAACCTTTGATAAAATAGTTCCCAAATCATATACTATTCAGTTTGTTCTTTTTCTTTAATTGCCAATGTTAATCTGTTCATTTCTGCACATTCTAATTTTTTCCTGATCACATTCTCTTTTATTGGAATCTTTTCACTTTTCCAGTTTTGAGCAAATGCTGTTCCAGCTACAGTTAAGACATGAATAATTAAATATGCCTTTTCTTTGCTATAGCTTTCCGGTATCATCCCCAACAAAAATATTTCAGGTTTTAAGTCTATATATTGCTTTATCATCTTTTCCAGCCAGCATCTTGGACCAGAAGGGCAAACTCTCAACCGATGTGCAGTAGGTCACAGAGATGTGATGTGGGTCCTTCTAAAGCAGGGGTCTCCAAACTTGGCCACTTTAAGACTTGTGGACTTCAACTCCCAGAATTCCTCCTCTAGTCATGTTAGCTCAGGAATTTTGGGAGTTGAAGTCCACAAGTCTTAAAGTAGCCAAGTTTGGAGACCTCTAGGGACACACAAAACTTCCTGTGTCACTGCATTGTACACCAGATGAAGCTTCTGGATACTCTCCAAGGGTAGCCCCATGCAGAGAATTTCACCATTTGGTTTCCTGCTTCCAAAAGCAGCAAATAATTCTGGTCAGCCTCTTGAAGATTCCCACGTCGAAGTTGACCTGTGTATGGTGGACTTGGTGGACTTTCTCTTTATCTATGTGGTGACCTAGTGGTTCAGTGTCCATAGCTGAGCTCTGGGAGACACCGTTAGCACCAGAGGTAGTATTCAGCTGGTTCAGACCAGTTCTGACTGGTTTGGAGAAGCGGCAAATACTACCTCTGGCTGGCCCCACCCTTGCTCTTACCTCTCCTATATTCTTTTGGTGAGTGTGCTGGTGAGCTGTGCTGGTATTTATTAGCTCAGCTGGGGCGCGGCAATCTGCTCTGCCATGCGAATCAGCTGAGCTAATAAACAGCACAGCTCACCAGCGTTGATACAGAGGGTGGACTTTGAGCCCTGCGCATGCATGCACAAAGCGAGCTCTCCCAACCTGTAGGAATTTTTTTTGAAACCCACCACTGGTTGGCGCCATTTTGATGGCCAGCCACTTCCTCTGATCCCCACTAGCGACGTGGAGTTGAAACAAAAAGGGATGCATTCAAATGTGGGGTGTCTTCTTTCCTTGAGAAGGACATTTTGGTCCTCAACCTTTTTTGACCATGTTCAATTGGAAATTTGGAAGGGCCTTGAAAGGCTTGGGGAGCAGCAACTGGGGTGACTTCTGGATGAGGAAGGGTGACCTGGCATGTGCCTGAAGAAGTGAAGGTGATGTGGCAACCATGACTAAAGGACCAGCAAGGAACCCAGACCCACGAAACATCTCCAAATGGGAAGAGGACAAGGGAAAGTGGGAGCTCTGGATGGTTTCCCTCAGGATGAGAGAGCAGGTTGGCTGTTTCCCTAGAGTCCATGCCAGGAGTTCAAGAAGGAAGGAAGGAAGGAAGGAAGGAAGGAAGGAAGGAAGGAAGGAAGGAAGGAAGGAAAAAGGAGGGAGGAAGGGAAGAAAGGAAGGAAGGAAAAAAGAGGGAGATGGAAGTGAGCAGGGAAGGAAGGAAGAAAAAAGAGTGAGGTGGAAGGGAGGGAGGGAAGGAGGAAGGAAAAAAGAGGGAGGAGGGAGGGAGAAAGAAAGGAAAGGAAGAGGGAGGTGGAAGGGAGGAAGGAAGGGAGGATAAAAGAGGGAGAAGGGAGAAAGGAAGGAAGGAAAAAGGGAGATGGAAGGAAGGAAGGGAAAAAAGGAAGGATAGGGAAGAGAGAGTGAGTTAGGAGGAGGGAGGAAGTAAAAAGATAGGGAAAGGAGGGAGGGTTAGAAGGGAGGAAGGAAGGGAAGGGAAAAACGAGGAAAAGGAAGGAAAAAAGGAGAAGGGAGGGAGGGGTAGGAAAAGGAGGGGGATGGAAGGAAGATTTGATCTTACATTTTCAAAAAAAGACTGTCAAGACTTTTTTTCCCATGAGGGAAAATGACTCTCACCTTACAGCATACAAGCTCTGAGGAGAAACTAGGGGAAACCTATTCTCCTATAGTTCCTAATCACGAGGATCAAATGCGCCTTCCTTGCTGGAGGTTGACTCGTTCAGGCTGCCGCGATGGAGGCCATTTGCTTTCTACTTTTCTCCATTTTGCCTTTGGGTTCGGAGGGCCAGAGACCTCCCTGCCTTCTGCCATCTGTATTAAAGGGCTCGCGGTGACCCACGGCAACATGGCAAATGTTGATTCAGCGGATAATCTCGGCCTCCACAGAGGGCACTTGCCAGCGACCCCCAGGGCAGAGAACCTCGCGGATAATGTTTGAGTCTTGCAAGATTAGGAGAACGTCCCCGTCGTTTGGCAAATTGGGACACGCACCCTGTCAAGTATCCATCCTGTACATCCCTTGCCGTGGGTAAATGTTTGTTTTTGTCCTGACCCCCAGGACATGTTTGCATTGAGCTGGACCGGGATATCTGTGGTGGCATGCTTGCAAAATGCGTTCTTTATTGTGTACTGAAGCTCTGGTGCCACCCTGGCTAGGAGGCACTCAAACACTTATCCCTTGTGTAACAGCCAAGCCTCACAGGTAACCCACAAGTTCTGGGTTTATCCTTTTTCTGGAGAACAGCTGGAAAAGAATGGAGGGTGCCCAGCCTATCCTGGTTTCCCATTTAACCCTCTGCCGCCGAATTTTAAATATTGGTTTGGCTTGAGCGATGGATGCTTCCAGAAAACTTCTTCCCCATCCCCTATTTTCCCCCCTGTTTGAAGAGTTGAATTGCCTTTACAGGTTTTGCCAGGTTTTATATGTTTCATTTGCCTCTGTTTGTATCGTGCTGGTTTTGTTGAAGGGTTTAATGAATAATAGAATAACAGAAGTTGAAAGGGACTCTGAAGGTCTTCTAGTCCAACCCCCTGTAACATTTCAGACAACATTTTCTCCAATCTCTTCTTAAAAATCTCCAGTGTTGGAGAACTCACAACTTCTGGTGGCAAGTTGTTCCACTGGTTAATTGTTCTCACTTTCGGGAAATTTTTCCTTATTTTCAGGTTGCTTCTCTCCTTGAGGAGTTTCCATCCGTTGCTTCTTGTCCTGCCTTCAGGTGCTTTGGAGAATAGTTTGACTCCCTCTTCTTTGTGGCAACCCCTCATATATCAGTACATTGCTATCATGTCACTCCTAGTCCTTCTTTTCATTAGACTAGCTTTGCCCAATTCCTGCAACCGTTCTTTGTATGTTTTAGTCTCCAGGCCTTTAATCATCTGAGTTGCTCTTCTCTGCACTCTTTCCAGAGTCTCAACATCTTTTTGTGTGTGTGCAAATCGAGGTACTTTATTTCTTTGATCCTTCATATCAATGTTTATAGCAGACTCTTTTCCAATCAGATTCTTTTAATAGGATTTTTCCTTTTTACATATCTCAATCACATATTAAACAGGACTGTAACCTTTTTTATACAACTACATTTCATGTTTGAGACAATCTATACATTCTATTTTTATACTTTCTACTTCTATTGTATACAATTCCTTTTCTTATTTCTTTTATCTATCCAATTATACCATTTCTCCCATATTGCATAATATTCCAAATCTTCTTTTCCATTTAACTCTATAGTCAATTTATCCATTTCTGTGCAATCAAAAAAATGTTTAATTATTATTTATTTTTTATATGATGGCAACCAAAACTGGATGCCGTATTCCCAGCGTGGCCTTACCAAGGCCTGATAAAGTGGTATTAACACTTCCTGTGATCTTGATTCTTTCCCTCTATTTATGCAGTCTGGAACTATGTTAGGTTTTTTGGCAGCTTCTGCACATGGCTGGCTCCTAGTTCAATGGTTGTCCACTAGGACTCCGAGATCCTTCTCACAGTTACTACAATTGAGCCAGGTACCACCTATATTGTACCTTTGAATTTGGTTTTTCTTACCTAAAGGTAGAACCTTACTTTTTTCACCCTTGAATTTCATTTTGTTACATAGCACCCAATGTTCAAGTCTGTCAAGATCCTTCTGTATCTTAAGCCTATATTCAGGTTGACTCAGCCTTCCACCCTTCGGAGGTTGGTAAAATGAAGAGCCAGATTGTTGGGGGCAAGAGGCTGGCTCTCTAAACCAGTGGTTGCCAACCAGTGGGCCAGGGACTACTGGTGGTTCGTGAGAAAATTTTGGTGGTCCACAGAGAAATGTCACCCCCCAAAGCAATTAATCCAGGCTGCACAGGAACACAAGGCTGCGCCGCCCACATGGCCCGAGGGAACACAAGGTTTGCGTCGCTTGCATTGTGAATAACATGAGGTAGTGAGGGGAGGGGGGAAAGAGAGGAAGGGGGGAACTTGCCCCTCTTGCCCCATATGCATCACCTGGCCACCAAGCTGCTTCTTTCTGCTTTTTCCTCCTTCTGCTTTTTCCTTCTTCTGCTTTTGGCTGCACGCAAGGAAAGCAGCAAAAGTCTTTCTTTCTCTCCCCCAAACTCCTCCAGAAATGAGTCTTTGGGACCCTACAAGGCCTCCTGCTCCAAGAGGCTGCGCCAGCGTGACAAGTCTCACAAAGACTCATTTCTGGTGGAGTTTGGGGGACAGAAAGAAGGACTTCTGCTGCTTCTGCTGCTTTCCTTGCATGAAGCTAAAAGTCTCTCTCTCTCTCTCCCCCCCCCCAAGAACGGAACTGGAGACAGTATCCTGTGATCCCAAATAAACAATTATCAATCGGTAGGAAAATGGGGTGGGGAATTTTCCTGCAGACTTTTTGTGGGAATTTTCCCAGGGTCTCTGGTCAGCGGGATTTAAAATTATGAGTTTCATGGTCCCTGAGGTCCAAAAGGTTGGCGGCCACTGCTGTAAACCGCTTAGAGATTGCTGTCAAGCACTGTGAAGCAGTATGTAAGTCTTAAGTACTATTGCTATCTTCTGGAGGGTTGGCTATTCCTGCCAGCTTGGTGCCGTCTGAAAATTTGATGAGTTCCCCCTCTAACCCCTCGTCCAAATCATGGAGGAAGATGTTGAAGAGTTCTGGGCCTAAAACAGAGTCTTGGGATACCCCACTGCATCCTTTCCTTGTGTGGTCTTTGGCAAAGGTAAAGATTCCCCTCGGGCATACATGCTACTCGTTTCCGGCTCTAGGAAGCTCATCTCTGTTACAAAGCCGAAGAAGATCCAGCGCTGTCCAAAGACGTGTCTGTGGTCATGTAGCCAGCATGACTAAACACGCAAAGGCACACAGAACACTGTTACCTTCCCACCAAAGATGGTCCCTTTTTTTCGACTTGCATTTTTTTTGATGTGCTTTCGAAACTGCTAAGTTGGCAGAAGCTGGGACAAGTAACAGGAGCTCACTCCATGACGCGGCGTTTAGGGGTTCGAACCACCGAACTGCCGATATTTTCTGATCAACACGCAGAGTGTCTGAAGCCCCTGAGCCACCCCATCCTTTTGTGGTTTGACCAAGTTCATGATAAAGTGATACTTAAAGTCACGTGATCTTGATTCTGTGTCGCTCTGCTAATCCATCCCAGGACTGCTGTCCTGGCTTTTTTTGGGGGGGCACATCCACTCCGGCATGACCCACAAGTCGGCAATGAGGCAGTTAAAGGTTGGAGCAAGCAAGCACCCCGCAGGAATTGGGGCTTTGGAGTTGAGGGGGTCCTGGGGACGCCAGCCTGTCTCTTAAACTTTTTGGCTCTTCCCCAGTGCCTCAACGAAGGAAGAACATTTCATAAATCACTCGAGATTAGAGTCCCAGTTGCTCCAATTCAGCAGGCCTGCCCTGCTTAACGTCAAAGCCTCACCGTATTACTTTAACAGCAGTGCAAATCCCCTTTGGGGTGGGGTGGGGGAAAACAGGAGTGAGCCAGAAACAAAAAAAAGAAAGAAAGAAATACTAATGATATTCTTTCCAGTAAGAAGAGAAGAGGCAAGATTCTTTCTTTCTTTCTTTCTTTCTTTCTTTCTTTCTTTCTTTCTTTCTTTCTTTCTTTCTTTCTTTCTTAGAGATCTGCCAGGTTAAAGGTAGTCCTCAACTTACGATGGCAACGAAAGGCCCAAACATTTCGTCAGCTTCGTGAAGTGTTTGTAATGGAAGTTTGCCCCATGTTACAAACTTTCTTGACCCAGCTGTTAAGTAAAGCACTGCGGTTGTTAAGTGAGTAACAGTGAATCTGACTTCCCCGTTGACTTTGCTTGTCAGGAGGTCGCAAAAAGGGGATCAGGAGATTCCCCGGAACACTTGCGACTGTCATAAATATGAGTCAATTTGCCAAGCATCTGAATTTGAATCACGAGGATGCTGCAAGGGTCATAAGTGTGAAAAACGGCCATAACTTAAGACACTTTTTTCAATGCCCTTGTAACTTTGAACTGTTCAGAGATCAGGGTAACCAATTTTTGGAAAAGATACCAAATTAATGGATTCTAAAACCTGGGGGGGGGGTTGTTTGTTTGTTTCTAAAAAACAACAACAACCATATTGTGCAATGGACTTTTTGTTCAAACCGTTGACTTTGTTTTCTTCTAATTTATTATATATTTATACAAGATCAATACCCGTGCTTCGCTACGAAACTATGTGGTCAGGCTTAGTTTTTGGGGAGGAAAATAAAGGGGGTGGAATTCTGACTCTGCTTACCAGCATCCATTGGTTTTCACCTGACTAGCATCCTGTCAGTATGTGAGAGAGTTGAGGGGTGTTTGGAAACTGAAACAGTATTTGCTGTGTGAGCAAGAAGGAGACAGCAAGGAGCCTGGTCATGGCTTAGCTCAACTGTTCTGCACTAAAGCTGCTTGGTGCTGTGAAAGTAAAACTGAAACTCCTCTCCTCTGCTTGTGTTTTACATTTGGAAGAGATTTCTTTCCAGTTAGGGAGCCGGGAGTAGAACTCCTTAGCATCAGAGTGTGTTAATAATAATAATATAATGAAATACTAATACCTTTTATAGTCATTTGGAAAAATCTTTTCTTAGCGAGCACCTAGAAGCCAAGAGCCGAATTTCAAGTTTGTAGGCTTTACAGTTCTGAAGATTTTGTGATGATGCGTGAGGGGTATTTCGCTTTTACATATATAAAATATATAATACCGGTATAAATTATAATAAATTCTGTACCAACCCCTTATGGAAAAGGGGGAAAAGACGTTTGACGGACTAAAACCTGAGAAGGGTTAGGAAGAAGTGAAACCTGCTCAATCTATTTGATGAAAACTCAACCGCCAGCCCTCCCAGTCCTCTTTTTGATCAAATTTCTCCCTTCCCCAATTCTTGTTTTATTTATTATTTATTTATTTATTTATTATTTTTAGCAGTCTTATCTCCTGTGGGCCCCCCCCCTTTTTTTTGACTTGGTAGCCTTCAACTGGGGAAGGACATGAAAAGTATGTGGTTAAATCAAAGAAAATCTCTTTGCACCTCTCTTTTTTTTGCTTCACGTTTTTCAACATCTGGGTTTCGACAGTGATTTACGGATAGATTGTCGTCTCCATCTCTCCAGGCATCTGACGGATGACTCTAAAATCAAGAGGGATGCTGGGGAATGTTCACAGTCACCTGTAAAAGATTTCCCGGGAAAGGGAAAAGGGAGGCCACCATTTTACCTGCAACCAATAACTCTCCCGGATGAGTACGTGTCCCTCCAAATCTCCAGAGCAAATACTGTCTGTGTTATTCTTCCTATACCTCATTTTTGTCTCCATTATTCATTGGTGCTTTTTTTTTAAAAAAAAGAAGAAGATAATTGCCTTATTTAATGAAAGAGAAGAAAGAAAAGCAAAAGAAAACAATAGTACAGGTAGCCCTTGACTTACAACCACGGAACCCAGAATTTCTGCTGTAAAGTGAGAGCTTTTGCCCTGTTTTAGGACCTTTCATGACACCGTTGATAAGTGAATCACTGTATTGTTAATTGATTGCTAAGTGAGTGACACAGTTGTTAAGGAACTCCCTATTGACCAGGCAACAAATTTCATTGTTAATGTGTGCCAATGTGCACACATGACAATAAAGGTTTTTTTTAACATTAATTAATTAATTTAATTATTGATTTATTTGATTTGTCAATCACTTACAAGACAATAGGTATAAGCATAAACATAGTTATGAATACATGAAATGGATACATATAAGAAAATAAAAAAAGAAACAACAGGACGGGGACGGTAGGCACGTTGGTGCGCTTATGCACACCCCTAGAGACCTCTTAGGAAAGGGGTGAGGTCAATAGTAGACAGTCTAAGGTTAAAGTTTTTGGGGTTTGGGGAGGAAACCACGAAAGCCACAGAGTCAGGTAGAGTATTCAAGACATGGAGCCACGCTGTTGCTGAAAGTCGTATTCTCTGCAATTCAAGTTTGGTGCAGTTAAGCCTTGAGTTTGTATCTATTGTTTGCTCTGTGATGTCATGGTTGAAGCTCAAAGTATTCATTAGCAGGAGGAAGGATATTGTCAATGTATGATTTTATATACTACACTTAGATTGGACCGAAGGCGGCGTAGTTCTAAGAAGAACCTCTTCTGTGAATAATTTCTGCACTTCTCTACTGTGTTAATATCGGATATGTGAGGGGGGTTCCAGATTGATGAGCTGTATTAAGTATTGGTCCAGCAAATGTTTGTATGCTGTAGTTAGGAATGTGATATTATCAGAGAAAAGCTACGTAGGATTAGTTAACAAACTCTGAATCCTTTTTGCTATGTATGTACAGTGGCTCTAGCACTTGACAGAGGACCATCAACAAGGTCTTGACTATTCAGCTGGTATTTTATTTCTGATTTTTTTTGCCAATATGTAAGACAGAGCCTTTATTTGTTGAGATGTGAAGTTGCCATTTGTTTGACCATTCTGATACATAGTCCTTTTTGGAGGGTAGTAGTATTTTCTGTGGTGTTTAATAGCTTTACATCATCAGCAAAGAGAACACAGTTGCTCTTGATATGACACAGAGGTCATTTATTTAGAGTATGAAGAGAGTTGGTCTTAAAACACTGCCTTGGGGACACCTACTGTTGACAGGTACAGAATTTGATATCTATCTTCTATCTATCTATTATATTATCTATCTGTTGATTATATTTGATTCTATTGTCTATCATCTATCATCATCTTACTATATATCTATCTATCTACCTATATATCAAGTATCTCTCCATCCATCTATACTTGTATCTATTTCATTTCTATCTATTATCTATCTCTTTCTTTCTTTCTTTCTATCTATCTATCTCTATCATCTACTTTTATCTGCCATCTACCATCTATCATCTCTATCTATCTCTATCTAGTTGTCTCTCCATTCTCGTCTCATCTTCCTATATATCATCTATCATCTATCTCTCATCTATCTATCTATCTATCTATCTATCTATCTATCTATCTCTACCATCTATCTTCTATTTCTATCTATCTATCCACCTATCTATCCATCTATCAACTATCTACATCTAGTTCTGGTCATTATGATATAATAAAGATATTGTAGCCCTAGAGAGTGCAAAGAAGAACAATAAAGATGATAAAGGGACTGGAGGCTTAAATATATGAAGAATGGTTGCAGAAATTGGGCATGTCTGGTTTAATAAAAAGAAAGATTAAGCGTGGGTTGACAGTAATCTTCCAGTACTTGAGGAGTTGTCACAGAAAAGAAGAGGTCAACCTATTCTCCAAAGCACCTCAGGGTAGGGCAGGGCAGGGCAGGGCAGGAAGTTCACACTGCTGGGTTTGTTTGTTTGTTTTTTCATTTGTGTGGCTTTCTGTATCATGTCTATATTTTCTTTTCCTTTACCGTCTTATAAAACTTGCAACCTTGCACAGGAACCTAATTTAGAATCCCATATTTTATTTCAGTGACAGTTCACCTCCAGATAGTTCTGAGATAAGGTCAGCAGTTCTAAACTCAGAAAAGTATTTAACCAGAGAGCATCATGTATTCAAAGAAGGAGAAGGAGAGGGAGGAGGGGGAGAGGGAGGAGGAGAAGGAGAAGGAGGAAAAGGAGTTGTTATACAGCTATAAAAGCCATACAGTTTGGTTTTGCTTCAACTTTCTCCTGTTTGTTTCCTTGGTCACAGCTCATTTAAACCTTCACTTTTTATATGTGAATTGCAAAACTTGGAAACAGTTCACACCTATAGAACCGTGGGCGTTTCTTGCTTCGCCAAAAAAAAATAGAGATCCCTGTGCCATGGACGGATGCCATCCCAAACATGAGTAGGAACAGCTTTTTGGCTGATCTGAGGACTAAGGAAATAATTTTGGAGTGTTTGCGTTGGGTTTTTGTGGATCCAAGAAAACGGGGCCTCGAGTTACGACCTCAATGGAGCCCAAATGTCTATGGAGATTCTCTGTCATATCCAGGTCATGGATGTCCCAAAGGAGCTTTTTTTCCCCAAGAGGCAACTGGCCTTTCTCGTTTTTTGTTTGGAGACGTTTCGCTTCTCATCCCAGAAACTAAAAGAGTTGAGGAAGCTTCTGGGATGAGAAACGAAACATCTCCAAAGAAAAAATGAGAAAAGCCAGTTGCCTCTCGGGTGTGGGGGGCAAAGCAACCTGCTCTCTTCCCGAAACACCACCCCGACCCAGTAGAGAGAGAGGGAGGGACAGGTAGAGTTTTGTGGTAGGGTTCCCGGGTCCAAGTGGCTCTTTTGAGTGTTTAAGGTTGCAGACCCCTGCTCATGGGAGTCTATTGATGGCAGCCATGGAATTATAAAATAACAATATCGACAGCATATAAAAAAAAACTTGTACAATCATTCTACCACATGTGGTGGTCCTGCCTGGAGACTCCAAAATACTGGCTCAAAATTAAAAAATGGCTACAAGAGATCACTAATGAACAAATAGAACTGGAACCAGAGCTATTCTTGCTCGGGATATTTGAAAAGAATTATGGGAGAAATATAAAAAATATAGTGTTACATATCTTCACGACAGCTAGAATTGCCTATGCCCAGTGTTGGAAGCATAAAAATGTACCACCAGATGAATTGATTATCCAAAAAATAATGACCTGTGCTGAGATGGATAAATTAATCCTAATGTTGCAAGAGAAAGGGGAGTCTGAATATGATAGGATTTGGGGAAAATGGTATGACTGGATTGAGCTAAGATAGATGGAAGATGGAAACATTAACGAATGTAAGAATAATTCGCATAAATTGTAGATATTTGTAAAACAAAATAGCAGTATAAGATGGATGCCACAAACAATGTCAAGATATGTACACGTTTTGTTTTTAAAGTTATAAAAGATTAATAAAGTTTATTAAAGAAAAAGAAAAAGAAAACTTGTACAAGATGTTTTATAGATGTGCTAAGTGCTATAGATGGCACTTAGCACTAGCAAAGCTAGCAAAAACGTTTAAAGAAAGAAAACATTTAAATCAACCAAATGCTGGAGGTGTCATCAAACACCAGGAACATGTTGCCCTATGTGGTGGACTTGCATAGAAGCCAAAAGACATTGGACTAAAATACACACATGGTTGGGAAAAAATGATTAAATAACAAATAGATTTGAAACCTGAAATATTTTCATTAGGAATGATACCTGAAGATTACAGCAAAGAAAAAGCATATTTAATGATACATGTCTTAACAGCAGCTAGAATGGTCAGAATTGGAAAAGCAATAAGATACCGATAGAGGGAAAAGTAATCAAAAAATATTTGAATGTGCCGAAATGAATAGACTAACATTGGAAATCAAAGAAAAAGAAGGTTCTGAATATTACGTTGTATGGGATTTGTTTTATCAATGGTTAGAAAATAAAATAAATTAAAATGGATTAGATGTATTGATAAAGCAATAAGAGAAGCTGGTGAAATAGATATCTTGGATATTAATTATAGTATTTATATGGGAATGTGATTATTGTTATATTGTTATATTGATAAGAAGAGTATTATTATAAATTGTAAGCACACGAACTATGTACCTAATCGACATGATTGAAATGGAATGGATTTATTGTATGTAAAAATAAATAAAAAGTTTGGAAATTTTTCCTGTTCCTGTGTTTTTGCACAGGAACAGGAAGCTCATGTTCAAAGCCCAAGAGAAGGTGTAAAAGCCCCTCTCTCTCAGCTCCATGAGGTCAGCTACTCAGAACCATGGGTGTGGTGGTTCTGCTTCATCAATAAACCATCTTCCCAATCAGCCTCCACGTTTCCAGGGCTTTTCCCCCAGCTTTGGAACCGAATCAGATGGATATTTCTTTCCCAACATTTTGAACGGTCCCTGAACCATCAGCTGAAAGTTTAGAGCAACCAGTATGGACCCCGGAGTTAGGAGCCAGGGGCTGCTAACTCTTCTGCAAAACCAGCAAAGGTCTTTCTTCAGCTGGGCTGCTCTGGGTGTTTAAAGTAGGGCAATTAGCATGTCAGAAGTGTACCATCTCCAGGGTGGAAGGTGTGTGTGGGGGTATGTGGCCCTGTTTGTGCAAGGGTGGGAAGCCACATAGGAGCAAAGCGTTATCTTCAGATTGTCACTGGTGGCCCTGATGCTGTCAGTCCCGGGGACTGGCGGTTTTATGAGGAGACAAGAAAGCCATAAAAGGAACAAGACCTCCAATCGCCTGGAGAACCAGGTGATGGGAAGACAGTTGACAGCTGGATTTCAAAGCCATTTAAGACCCAAGCCAGAAGTGGCCCCAGCTAATAGGCTGCAGCTGGGAAAATCCTTTGGGAAGAGGTTGACCTTTGTCAACGGCTTCTCCGTCTTTAGAATCGGCATGACACACACTATCTCCAAGGGATTGCCTGAGGTCACCCAGCTGGCTTTCATGCCTAAGGCAGAACTAGAACTCTAAGTCGCCTGGTGATTGGCCCAAAGTCACTTGGGGGCTGGAAGGAACCTCAGAGGTCTTCTAGTCCAACCCCTTGCTCAAGGCAGGAGACTTTACCCCACTCCATTCCAATGGTTAACCAACCTATTTTTGAAACCCTCCGGTGATGACTTCAGGAGGCAAGCTATTCCATTGATTAATGGTTCTCACTGTCAAAGGTAAAAGTGAGTGTTCTTCCCTCTGGGTCTGCACTCCTGAGAGCCTCCCCTGCCCCACATATCTCCAATCACCCCAGCCCCACTTCCTGAAGACCCTCCTCATTGCTCATCCTTACAAAAGGTCTTGGAGCATAGAGAGGCTGGCTGCTAGAATCCAGAATCCCTTCCCAAGCCCTCCTCCCCTTAATTGCTCTAACCCCTGGCCTCTCCACTTATCTCTCTTAACACAACCACCAGCAAGGGGTTTGGCCCCTGCCTTTCTCTCCCAACACACTCAAGCATTTTAACCTACAGAGCCGTTCATATCCAGGCCCTCAATTTGCTTTTCCTTAATTATCTGTTTCTTCTTCGTTTTGCTTTCATTTTTTTTTTATGAAAGTCTACATCAGGGGTTCCCAAACTTGGCAACTTTAAGACTTGTGGACTTCAACTCCCAGAATTCTCCAGCCAGCATAGTTTGGAGACCTCTGGTCTATATCCTGGTTAAATGTCTGTGGAGTTGTTAAGTGTGAAAAACGGTTGTATGTCAGTGCGGTGCAACTTCAAGGGATGGCTAAACAAGTAATTGTAAGTCGAGGACTAGCTATTTAGAGAGAATTATTTGGAAGAATGCTGTCACACAATATCCAGAATTCTTTTCTCCCTCCAGTTCCCATCTGTGGGAGTAAGGAAACCCCAAGAAAAGGATTCATAAACTAGGATATATCCCAAAGCTGCTTTTTATTTTTTACTTTATTTTATTGTCATTGCATCTCGTACAATGAAATCAAACGCCATCTTCAGTGCACATCATGACCACGCAAATAAACACACACTTCCTTCATCCTCCATACATTGAACCAAAAACCCGCAACACCACACCAACACTGCACTATACAGCAGAATTCAAAAGAGCTACTGCCCTGGGATAGAAGCTGTTTTTCAGCCTATTTGTGCTAGTTTTTATTATTCTGTACCGGGTGCCAGATGGTAATAGTTCAAAAAAAAAAAAAGATTCCCAGGNAGGCAGCAGGAGCTATAAAGCTCTTCCAAAGAGGGGAGAGGGCAACCCAGGATCCTCTGGGCAATGACATTAACCCTCTGGAGGGCTGTCCTATCTGCCACTGCGCAATTGGCAAACCCTACACAGATGCAGTAAGTTAAAATACTCTCTATGGTGCAGCCAGTAGAAGGTCACCAGCAGTTTTTCATTCACTTGTTTCCTGAGAAGCCTCAGGTTGTCTAATCTCTGCTGGGCCCTGCAATGTGAGCACCCCAGGTCAGGTCCTCAGACACTTAAAACTGGCCACTTGCTCCATGAGGTCTCCACTGATAAGCAAGGGCTGGAGCTCTGATCTGTTTCTTTTTCCCCCCAACTAGAAACCTTCCTAGCCCCCACTCTTTTGCGTGCATGCAGTTGGTTCCTTCCAACACCTTTTTCCTACCTGATTCTTTGTTTCCTACCTGATTCTTTACAGTACAGTCGTCTGCTTTTATTTTATCAAAATTGATTTTGGCAAGCCATTGACGGCTGTCCTCAGAAATCTTGCAAACTTCTACTGGCCAGGGACTTCCCCCAAAAGTCCTTTCCCTGGCTCAGTTCTCAAAGCTGGGAAAGGAAAGACTTTAAACAAAAAAATAAAAAAACTCAAGATCTGACTGTGATCTCCCTGGAACAACAAGGGGATAAAGAAGAAAAAGGAAGCTATAAAAAGAAATGTCCTTCTTCCGCAGTCTTAACTGGAGACGTACATGTGTTTCGTGTTTTGCCCTTCAGCGGGGCCTTGTCAACTTCAGTGTGAAATCAAGATTTCAGAAATCAGGTCCTTTGTGATGTGAGAGATAAATTCCTTGCTACAGGGCTGCAGCCAGAATTGTGGTGCCCTTTGGTCTGATAACGTTGTCCTCATCGCACTACCGATTGCAGAAGAAATCCACAGCGGAGGGGGGGAGAAAGGACAAATGAGGACAAGGCTGACCCAGGTGTGAACTTCTACAGTGCCTCAAAGAGTTCTGGATGATTTTTTTTTTATCTGCCTAACTTCACCTGTCCGTTTGTCAGGATAGAAAGAGGGTCAAGGAAAATTGGTCATTAAGCGGAACTCTTTCTGAATTATTGGCATTCGTTGGGGACTAATGGTATTATACAGACTTCACAGACTTCTACGAATAATTAGGACTGCAGGAAAAAAAAACAGTTGTTACCAACCTGCCTTCCATGGAGGACCTGTATACTGCACAAGTCAAAAAGAGGGCTGTGAAAATATCCACAGACCCCTCACATCCCGGACAAACTGTTTCAACTCCTTCCCTCAAAACGACGCTATGGAGCCCTGCACACCAGAACAACTAGACACAAGGACAGTTTTTCCTCCATGCAATCACTCTGCTAAACAACTAATTCCCACAACACTGTCAAACTCACCTCATGAGAAAGAAGGACTCCCTGGACAAGAGCCTAATGCTGGGAAAGATGGAGGGCAAATGAAGAAGAAGGGGGCGGCAGAGAAGGAGGTGGCTGGATGGAATCGCTGAAGCAGTCGGTGTGAGCTTAAATGGACTCCGGAAAACGGTAGAGGACAGGAAGGCCTGGAGGAATGTTGTCCATGGGGTCGTGATGGGTCGGACACGACTTCATGACTAAGGATAACAAGTCTAGAGAAAAGAAAGACTGGGGGGGGGCATGATAGCAGTATTCCAGCATTTGAGGGGTTGCCAGAAAGAAGAGGAGAACAGCCAGTGGTGATATGCTGTCGGTTTGTACCGATTTTAGCGATCTGGTAGTGCCAGTCGGCAGTTGGCCCCGCCCTTTCCTGTCCTATATTTCTTTTGCTTGTAGCTCAGCTAATAGGCACGGTAGAGCGGATTGCCGTGCCTCAGCTGTTTTACTTACCAGTGCTGATGGTAAAGTACGTTTACCATGATTAAAACTACCTGTTTTAGAACGCTCCATACGAAGCGCGCATCCACACAGCCAGTAGTAAAATATTTTGAATTCCACCACTGAGAACAGCCGTTTGTCCATAATGATAAGGTCACCTGCTTCCACAAAGGGTTGGATTAGAAGACCTCCAGGGTTCCTTTCAACTCTGGTATCCTGTACCTCCTGGATCTGATCAGAGCCGACAGGCCTCCTCAAGAAGAAAGCATTAACAGGTCAGGCTGGTCAGGAGGTGTTGGTCGGAGTTCCCTTGTCGGCAAACACCACCCGATAAAGGAAACACTAGTACATCTGACACGTTGTCAGCTCTGGGTGTTTGCTTACAGCTGGTGCCCTCCTTTCTGCTTCCTGGTCCCAGGACGGGTGCTGTGAATTAAAAGCACTTTCTTCGCCCCCATCGAGTCAAGTGGTGTGAACTCCACTTGTCTCAGGGACCACATTCCTGGGGAAGGAGTCAGCTTCTTGATGGGGCTTCTCTCTCCTCCAAGTTGCACGTTCCTCGGCTCCCGAGCACAAGGGGTGGAGGGGGCAGAGGCCTCTTGGATAACCCTTGCCTTGAACTGATAATGAAAAAATGCAGGGTCAACCTTTGGCCTCATCTCAGTCTGGCTAGGGAGACTTTGAGGTTGGAGGCCCCACTGGAATTTTTGTTTTGTTTTGTTGTTTTTGAGACTTTAGATTAGAATAAGACATGGAAGGGACCTTGGAGGACTTCTAGTCCAGCCCCCCAACTCAAGCAGGAGACACTGTATCCTTTCAGACAAGTGACTGTCCAGTCTCTTCTTAAAAGCCTCCAGTGATAGAGCACCCACAGCTTCTGTTCCACTGGTTAATTGTCCTCACTGTTAAGAAGTTTCTCCTGAATTCCATGTTGATTCTCTCCTGGATTAGTTTCTATCCATTGCTTCTTGTCTTCTCATTATCTCCTGGTGATTGGCCCAAAGTTACCTAGTTGGCTTTCATGTCTAAGATGGAACTAGACCTCATGGTGTCCTGCTTCTTAGGCTAACATCTTCACCACTGTCCCAGACCGGCTCTCATTTATGAGCTCAGTTCTCCCAATACTACATTGGAAGCCATCTCGATTCAGAATCAGAATAGAGCTGAAAGGGACCTTGGAGGTCTTCTAGTCCAGCCCTTTGCTCAAGCGGAAGATCCTGTATCCTTTCAGACAAGTGGCTGTCCAGTCTCTTCTTAAAAGCCTCCAGTGATGGAGCACCCACAGCTTCTGTTCCACTGGTTAATTGTCCTCACTGTTACGAAGTTTCTCCTTACCTGTGCAACCCAATTGCCAAGCATCTGAATTTTGATCACGTGACCAAGGGGATACTACAACGGTTGTAAGCATGAAAAATGATCACAAGTCACTTTTCCAGTGCCGTCGTAACTTCCAACTCCGAACCACGAAATAAATGGTTGTAAGTTGAGGACTACCTGTACAGCTGAGACCATGGACATGCCTCAGAGTGACTGAGAATAGTGCCAGAGACTGAGTTGTTACCTTCTTTGCTTAAGACACTTTACTTGGTTCATTTTGCTTTTTTAATAAAAAGTCATACAAGTTTACTTAAGACAGTTATTAATAAAGGTTATCTTTGCTTCACACACTTGGTTCATTTAAATAAAGTGTTGGTGAAAACTTTGAAAAAATGCTTAAGCCTTTTGCATGCTTGTGGATGGGTAAGGATAGTTGTGGGATGGGTAAGGTTAGCTGTGGGGATGGGTAAGGTTAGCTGTGGGATAGATAAACCTCCAGTGCAACGCATAGTGGGACTGTATGGTCCACCCTCCCAGCTGCCTCACATATGGCCCTTTTTTATCAACTAACAATTTATTCATTGATCAACACATTTCAAAAATAAACACAAAGCTCTTTATTAATGCCCTATTCATTGTAGGGCGCACTCAACATACATGGCACAAACTCATCAGTGTGATGAGACAGGCTCAAGGAAGCATCCATTAACCATCTATCATCCTGTCTTGCCACTCCACTGCTCCAGCTGGGGAGTTGCACACAGTGTTTCAGGAGGTTGCGCTGCTTCTTCCCTTTATGTGAAGCTCTGTTGGGGCCTTGTACATCCACAGTTCTATCAGGTTTAGTCCTTGCCTCCATGCACCGGGCTCCATGTCCCCATTCTCTTGTTGACGGTCCACAAGCTTGTTCTGGCAACACTGGGTAGCGGGTGCGCATGAGATTGTGCAGGATGCAGCAAGCTTCCACGATGCTCCTTACAGACTGTGGGTGAGGCTGCATGGTGGTGAAAAGTACCTGGAACCTGTTGGCCAGGATGCCAAATCCACCACCTGTTTTGCTGGACAGCCTGTAGTTGAAGATCCTCTCTTCAAGGGTGAGGTATCTTGAAGTGTAGGGATTCATGAGGTAGGTTCTGGGGGAGAAGGTGTCATCACCCACGATGAAGTAAGGGCACATCTTGTGTGTCATTGGGTAGGGGGTCTGGATGTGGAAAACCCATGATGAGGTTGCGTTCCGCAGCCGCATCCTTGAGGTCACTGGCGTTGTATACCTGGCTATCTGAAGCTGACCCGTTTCCTGAAGCATCGATGTAATGAACTTGTAGTCAGCATCAACCATGGCAAAGAGGATGATACTGAAGAAGCCCTTGTAGTTGTAATAAGAGGACCCTGAGTTGGCTGGAGCTTTGGCAGGCCACCGTGCTTCCCATCTATGGCTTCCAACGGTGTGGGGAAAGTTCTACTCCTTTGATACCACTGTTCTGGCAAACTTTCCTCCACCTTCTTCAGCGGTGGGACACTGGAGGAGCTCCTCCACGTATTCTCTTCAATGATGGCCTGCACTACTTTCTCTGACCACTGGCTGATGCTGTTGTGTGGCACCCTCCAGGCATACTGCATGTTTCTGTATGTGGTTCCAGAGGCCAGGTGCGGCAGAATCAGTGCCAGGGTCCAGGTTGGGACGGAGTTGGTGCTCGCTTGGTCAACCTGGGTCTCAGACGCTCTACAATTTCCAAACATGGCTGGTGGCATCCTCATGAAGTCTGGAATGCACCGAGGGTCTTCATTCCTCAGCTCCACCATCAGCTTGTCATACAGTCCAAACTCCAACTCTTCTCCCGATCCATCTTTGGACCCAGACAGTTCTTGAATGTCTCCTTCTTCTCCTTGCATAGAAAAGGTGAAACAGTCTGAACAGGCTTGGTTCTGGTGTTGAATGATCGCAAGCTACCATAAAGACTAGTTATGATTCCATGGTGGAGATCAATGGATTATGTGAGAGCAAACCAAGGGTGACAGAGGTCTGTACATACCAACGGGCTGCTGGACTCATACTGAGATCCAAGTGATTTTCCTCCCCTTTTTATAGGAAATATCGGTTTTCCGACTGGGTGTCCTTCCACATACCCTAAGGCATACTCCCAGACATCCTAAATCAAGATACATCCCATATGCATGTTCGCGTTTTAATGCTTTATATATACAAGATGCATCCACTTACATCCTTTCTATTTCCGTACTACTAACGACTGTGTGGAGCGTTCCGTGTACCTTTTGTTTTCCTCTCCCGTTTTCAGCTGCAGCGATGTGAGTGGCGAGATGTCCAGAGGATGCCGAAAGAGGGATACAGCGGACGTTTAACGGATGACAATAGGACGTAGAGTTGTTGCCCGTAGAGATGTGTCGGCGGATGTACATCGTACCGCGGGCGAAACAGTTTCATACCGCTCAAAATAGGTTTGTGGCAGCTTCAAACTTCTGTTGCCGGAATGAAATCGGCAGTGGACGGATGCTCTGAGGGATGAGGCGTATGAAACCGTATGCAGTGAGTACAACAACGGATGCGTCACGTTTGCAAGCTTTTTTGTCCGTTTTACATCCTCTTTGCATCCGTTGGTGCAGTGGGACATGGGCTTAAAGTGCTATTGCAATCACGGTGACACATTGGTGACCTCAAATGCTTTTTCCCAGCAGCGCCATGCTTTTCGTGCCAGACTGCCACACATATTTGGCGCACGAAAGCAGGGACGGGTCAGCTGGGCGTATCAAAAAATACACACTTCGTTTGGGAAATCAGGAACGTTACACGGGACGTTAATCAAAGTGGATGAATCAGAGGGATGGTAGTCATTATTCCTTGGAACTCTCACAAGGAAGCCACTGAAGAATATTCTTAAGGGAGAAACGCCTCTGGAGGTTCTCCGTCATCCATCCAGGTCATGGTTGTCCCAAAGGTGCTTTTTTCAAAAGGCAGCTGGGCTTTGTTTTACCCTGAAGATGTTTCGCTTCTCATCCGGGAAGCTTCTTCAGTTCTGACTTCTTAAAGGGAAGTTTGCTAATAACCTCATGGAAACCAGCTGAAGTTAGTTTTGAAGATGTCTGCTCAGCTCTTCCTTCTCTTAAGCTGCTGGTTGGCCTTTGAGTGATGATTCAGCCACGTTGATGAAATGTGTGTTATTCGGTAGGAGAGGAATGTCCCCCCAACTACCTTGATGTATAAGGCTGCCAGTGGTCTGTTTTTGATCAACAATCCCTGCTGCTCTCTTTCTTTCTTTCTTTCTTTCTTTCTTTCTTTCTTTCTTTCTTTCCTTCCTCCTTTTTTTCCTTTCCCTTTGTTCCTTCCTTGTTTTCTTTCTTTCTTTCTTTCCTTCTTTCTTTTTTCTTCCTTCCTTTCTTTTTCCTTTCTTTCCTTTCCTTTCCTTCCTTCTTTCTTTCTTCCTTCCTTTCCTTCTTTCCTTCCTTGTTTTCTTCTTCCTTCCTTCCTTTCTTCCTTCCTTTCTTTTTCTTTCTTTCTTTCTTTCTTTCTTTCTTTCTTTCTTTCTTTCTTTCTTTCTTTCTTCCTTCCTTCCTTCCTTCCTTCCTTTCTTCCCTTTCCCTTTGTTCCTTCCTTTTCTTTCTTTCTTCCTTTCCTTTCCTTTCCTTTCCTTTCCTTTCCTTTACCTTCCTTCCTTGTTTTCTTTCTTTTTTTTTCATATAATATTGTGTGTGTGTATGTGTGTGTTGGAAACTGTTTATATATTTGTATTATATAACACATAAAGAATGGTTGCAGGAATTGGGTATGTCTAGTCTGATGAAAAGAAGGATTAGGGGTGACATGATAGCAGTCTTCCAATATTTGAGGGGCTGCCCCAAAGAAGAGGGAGTCAAGGTATTCTCCAAAGCACCTGAAGGTCAGGCAAGAAACAATGGGTGGAAACTAATCAAGGAGAGAAGCAATTTAGAACTAAGGAGAAATTTCCTGAAAGTGAGAACAATTAATCAGTGGAACAACTTGCCTCCAGAAGTTGTAAATGTTCCAACACTGGAAGTTTTTAAAGAAGAGATTGGATAGCCATTTGTCTCAAATGGTATAGGGTTTTCTGCCTAAGCAGGGGGTTGAACTAAGTCCAATCCAAGGTCCCTTCCAACTCTGTTATTCTTTCCTTCCTTCCTTCTTTCTTTCCTTGTTTTCTTCCTTCATTCATTCTTTATTTAGAAACTTTATATTATATTGCTGCCTACTCGCACATGGCAACTCAAGGCAGCTTCCATGACATATTAAACCTATTAATCTCTTTCATTAAACAGATTTAACAGAATAACAGAGTTGGAAAGGACCTTGGAGGTCTTCTAGCCCACCCCCCTGCTCAAGCAGGAGACCCTATGTCATTTCTGACAAATGACTGTCCAGTCTCTTTTTAAAAGCCTCCAGTGTTGAAGCATTCACAACTCCCAGAGGCAAGTTGTTCCGCTGATGAATTGTTCTCCCTTGTCAGGAAATTTCTCCTTAGTTCTAGCTTGCTTGCTTGTTTGGGTGTCGCTTTATATCTGTTTTGGTGGCTAAGGAGGCATATAAACAGATTAACAGATAATCAGAGTTGGAAGGGACCTTGTAGGTCATCTAGTCCAACTCCCCACCCAAGCAGGAGACCCTACACCATTTCTGACAAATGGCAGTCCAATCTCTTTTTGAAAGTCTCAAGTGATGAAGCTCCCACAACTCCTGAGGGCAACTTCTGTTCCATGGGTTGATTGTTCTCACTATCAGAAAATTTCTCCTTATTTCTATGTTGAATCTTCTCCTTGTTCAGTCTCCATCAATTATTCCTTCTCTGGCCTTCAGGTGCTTTGGAAAATAGCTTGACCCTTTCCTCCTCCTGTGCAGCCCCTCAGATATTGGAAGATGCTGTCTTGTCTCTCCTGGTCCTTCTCTTCCCTAGACTACCCAGGCCCAGTTCCTGTAACCGTTCTTCGTATGTTTTAGCCTCCAGTCCCCTCATCATCCTGGTTGCTCTTCTCTTTACTTTTTCTAGACTCTCAACATCTTTTTATAATGTGGTGAACAAAACTGGATCAGTACTCTAGGTGTGGTCTTACTAAGGCTTTATGGAGTGGCATATACACCACCAGGAGTGGGCTTCAAAAATTTTAGCAATGGGTTCTCTGCCTGGTTGTTGGGTTGGCGTGGCCATGATGGGCATGGCCTAGTCGGCCTCCTGCATAATGACGGGAGGCCTGTTTTTCACCCTACCTGAGCTCCTGAGGCTTTCCTTGAGCCTCCAGGAGGGCGAAAACAGCCTCCCCGGGCTCCGGAGGCTCTCTGGAAGCCGGAAACAGGCCCATTTCCAGCCTTCCCAAACTTCCAGGAGGCCCGTTTTTCACCTTCCCCAAAGCCTCCTCATGTGCCCTGCATCCAAAACAGGCCAGGTGGGGAGGGAGGGGCCAGCCAGGAGTGGGATTTGGGGGGGTTTTCTGAATTGCACAGAATCTTAGTTAGGGGCTCTCCTGAACCCAGAAGCCCACCTCTACATGCTGCTTTATTCAATAAATAAGACCTTCCCTTCTGTTTCTCAGTACAGGGTCATATCTATCCAATCTACCATAATATTGTTCCAAAAGATTACAGGGGTTTGTTTCTCTGCAATATGTTTTCAGTTCTGGCTTTGAGTCTTCGGCCATGGTCAAGTTCTAATCCTAAATCACTCGGCGTTGTGTTTGCCAAAATTTTAAAAAGTGGCAGTCCTTTTCCTCCTGTCACATTCTCAGCTGAAATGCCGGATTAACTTCCCCAAAGCAAGTCACTTGGACTTTCTACAAGACTGTTTGTTCCTTCTTTTCCCTTCTTCCTTCCTTCCTTTCCGCATCGCTCTGCCTCTTAAGGCAAATCCATCACAATAGAATATTTGTAATCCCGGATGGAAAGTCTTGACAAGGATCGCTCAGCCACGCCATAGACGAAAGGCTGGTTTATTAGCCTCCGGTGGCCTTAAATCTTATCATTTTTCCATCTGATAAGAAGCACAAAGTCTTCCCCCAAGAAGCTCCAGTTAAAGTACAGGCTGCAAATATGAATTTCAGATTTGGCTTAACTCGTAGGAATTTTAGACTCAAGGACTCTCAAAGAGGCCTCATTCTTAACTTCATATTATTATATTTTATTAATCAAATTTAGACTTTGCCTATCTCTCTGTCCAAGAGACTCTGGATGTTTTACAGGTCCAAATGATAAAATCACCTTAAAGAAATAGAATGAAAACAGCATGAAGAGTTAAACAAGAGCAGGGTTAAAAAGACTAGTTTAATAAAGGTGGAGAAAGCAACCAGCCAACCAGGGTTATGTACCATTCTTTGTTTCAGACTCCACAAACCAAAAATGACATGTGGAATAACTTCTAAGTAGTTTCATTATTGTCGTTCGACTACAGACAGAATCTTGGCAGAGTAAAGCAACTACCTGCACAATTGTAGATATACTCTGTGAACTTGAGAGTTGGACCATAAGGAAGGCTGAGCATTGAAGAATTGGTGCTTTCGAATTGTAGTTCTGGAAAAGACTCAAAAGATTAGATTAGATTAGATTAACAAAGTTGGAATGGACCTTGGAGGTCATCTAGTCTACCACCACCCCATCCAAGCAGGAGACCCTACACCATTTCTGACAAATGGCAGTCCAGTCTCTTCTTGAAAGCCTCCAGTGATGAAGCTCCGATGAGCTCCCAAAACTTCCGAAGGCAACTTCTGTCCGTTGGTTGATTGTTCTCACTGTCAGAAATTTTCTCCTTATTTCCAGGTTATATCTCTCTTGTTCAGTTTCCATCCATTGTTATTACTTCCTGCTTCGTCCCTTGGATGCTCCCTTCTTCTCCCTGTGGCAGCCTCATATTGGAAGATGCTATTATGTCTACCCTGGTCTTCTCTTCTTCCGGAGACTAGCCAGGCCCGGTTCCTGTAACGGTTCTTCGTATGTTTTAGCCTCCAGTCCCCTCATTATCCTGGTTGCTCTTCTTTGCAGTTTTTCTAGAGTCTCAACATCTTTTTTATAGTGTGGTGACCAAAACTGGATGCAGTACTCTAGGTGTGTGTCTTACTAAGGCTTTATAGAGTGGTATTAGTACCTCCCTTGATTTTGATTGTATCTCTGTGTGCAGGAGGAGATTCAAATTTTGTTCTGTGGTGTGGCCTAATTTGGGGTGTGGCTTGGTGTCATGTGACTGGTTGGGCATGGCTTGTATATAAATATTATAATGTTTATGTAAATATTGATTTTTTTAATAAAAAAGAGCAACTTTTACACAAAAGCAGGCAAAGCAGGTAGGCAGACTGAGTTGCTCACAGAATCACAGATCCCTTAGAGATCTATTTATCTGCAATCACCTATCTGAGTCTGTCACATAAAATTTGCCTGCAAGCAAACTCCCAAAATTAACTCACAAGACACACTATGTAAATTTGAATTTTTTATTTAAAAAAAAAGCAACTTTTACCAAAGCATGTAAACGCAGACAGGCAATTGGTTTGTTCACGAATTACACATAACTATCTATCTGCAATCGGCTACCTGAGTCTGCACTGAAAAGCTTCAGTCCTAAGGAAATTCAAGCTCTGCTTTTAGATTAGCAAGAAATCAAGAAATCCAAGGATTTCTAATTAATCTAAATCTCCTGGATAGCAGAACAGCTGATGGTTGGGGGGGGGGAAAGGAAAAATAGCGACTTACCAAACCAGGCAAGTTGCATGGCTCACATGCCAGGTAAGGAGTGAGTGGATGGGGAGGGGCAGGGCCAGCCAGTGGAATGATTTGCCGGTTCTCCAAACTGGGGAGAATTGTGTGTGCAGCCTTTGCAAGAAATCATCATCTGGACAGCTGACAAGCATTTGAAAATCTTGTTCCCTGCTTGTTTCCTGCTTTTTCAACCTCAGCTGTGAAAAAGCAGCTGAGGAGGGAAAAGCAGGGAATAAAGGACAGGCTAGAGCTCGGGCAGGCAGGTCGGCCAAACATCGAACTGGTTTGGCTCTTCCCAGCTACAGGTTCTATAGAACCGGGCCAAACTGGTAGCCTCCCACCACTGCCTGTGTTAATGCAGTTTAGGATTGCATTAGCTTTTTTGGCTACTGCTGCACACTGCTGGCTCCTATTTAGCTGGTTGTCCACCAAGACTCCAAGATCCCTCTCCCAGTTCCTGCTATTGAGCCTGGTTTCACCCAGTCTATATGTGTTCCTTTTGGTCTTGGACTACAAGGAATCCCAATCAGTCAATCCTAAAGGAAACCAACCCTGACTGTCCTTTGGAAGGCCAGATCCTGAAGCTGAAGCTCAGATACTTTAGCCACCTAATGAGAAAGGAGGACTCTTTGGAGAGGACCCCAATGTTGAGAAAGATAGAAGGCAGGAGAACAATGGAAGAGCAGAGGAGATGATTAGATAGTGTCATCGATGCAATGAATGTTAATTTAAGCAAACTTTGAGAGAGAGTGGAGGGGTAGTTTCCAGGTAGAAAGAAAAGTATTTGTCTTTTTTTTTCCTGATCAAAGCAGTCCATATAACCAGCTCTGCTAACTCCGTTTAGCAAGACACCAGAATATGAATTGACAACAAACAGAACTCCTTAAAGGAATACGATAGAATGGAATGGAATGGAATGGAATAGAAATAAGAATAGAATAGAATAAAATAGAATAGCAATTAGAATAGAATAGAACAGCAATTGGAATAGAATAGAATAGAATAGCAATTAGAATAGAATAGCAATTAGAATAGAATAGCAATTAGAATAACAATTAGAATAGCAGTTAGAATAGCAATTAGAATAAAATAACTTTGTTGTCCCTTTGAATGTACACTAATTGGCATACATTAAAGTGGAATTTAATTGCATACAGCTCTCAAAGGGTTACCACCTCCAATATGTACGACATAATATAACAACATAAATAAAGATAAATACATAATTATGCTGTACCAGATATATTATATGTCACAGAGAAACAACACAGTCTAGATTGGATGTATACCTGTACATGTCAAGAGAAACAAATCTTGCAAGTTCACCAAACAGACGACAGAGGGAATAAAGCTGTTACAAAATCAGGAAGTCCTGCTAGAAATACCTCATTTTATTTTTATTTTATTTATTTTTATTTGTCAATTGCTTATAATAGGTATAAGTAAAAACATAGTTATGAATACATGGATGCATATAAGCAAAAAGGACAGGGACGGTAGGCATGTTGGTGCGCTTATGCATGCCCCCTTTGAAACCTCCTCCCAGAGAGGAGCAAGAAAAACACACCATAAAGTGGGTGTGTGGGGTCTCAACAATGCTTTGAGCTCTAAGCACATAGCGCTTATAAACAGCATTCTCAATACCAGGAAGTGAGCGTCCTATGATCTTCTCAGCTGTCCTCACCACTCTCTGTGGGGACTTTCTATCTGAGGCAGTCCTGCCACCAAACCAAAGAGGGATGTGGTTTGTTAAAATGCTCCCAATTGTGCCTCTGTAAAAAGGACTGATGATTACCTAGTTAGAGTAATGAACCCTCTGCAAGAAAACAAGGAAGCTCAGAGAGTGCCTAGGATCCCTCCATCAACTTTTGCAGCCATTCATGAGCTTGGTTATTTTCTTGTAGACCTTTTATTACCCAACTAAGTAATATCATCACTGCTAGAAGGAAGTAGGGTTTGTGATCTGTGCATATGCAAATGGCTTGCCCTGTCAGGAACTACCAATTCAGACAAATAAGTTAACAGTAAAAAAAACAGATTTACTTTTGAATTGTGATGCCGGACAAGATTCCTGTGAATCCCTTAGATCAGTGGTAGCTAACCTTTTTGGGCTCCTGTGCCAAAAATTGTGCATGTGCTTGCATGCCAGCACCCAGAAGGCAATGCGTACACAATCCCCTTCCACCGCCTCCTTACCTGCACTGCGCCTCCAGCTGATTTTCGGCCCATTTGAGGCCATTTTTGGCCTCCTAGAGGCTTGAGGAAAGTTTCTGCAGTCTTTGCAGGCCGAAAAATAGACCTGTTTCATCACTTCCAGTATTTCCGGAAATATAGGAAGTGATGAAACGGGCCTATTTTTTGGCCTGCAAAGGCTGCACAAGCTTTCCTCAAGCCTCTGGGAGGCCGAAAATCAGCTGGAAGGCACGCACATGCGCAGTGAGGTAAGTTTCCCTGCGGCTTGTGTGCCAGCACAAATGGCTCTGCATGCCACTTGTGGCACACATGCCATAGTTTCGCCACCACGGCCTTAGGCTGTAAGGAAATCCAGTCAGTCAGTTCTGAAGGAAATCAAGCTTGACAGATTCTGAAGCTGAGACTCAAATACTTTGGCCACCTTATTAGAATAGAGGACTTTTGGGAAAATCCCCTTAAGTGTGCACAACTCACTTAAAATCCATCTTGCTTAGAAACATAAATTATGGTTCCAATTAAGGTTGTAAGTCAAAGACTACCTCTCCATTTATTTTGCTAATTTGGTTGCTAACACAACCAAAACAACCTAAAAGTTATTTCCCTTTTTAGTACTGACTAACAACCAAAGAATCGTAAGCCATGCAAATTCTGATGAGTTGTTATAAACCAAAACTGCCCATCCACCCCCAGTAATTAATTTCTTTTGGCCACCCATTTTGACAGTCCAGAAATGTCAGAGATGCCCCGAGGGCTTGGAGGACAGACGAGGGAGAAATTCTGAAGTTTCTCTGAAATGCACGGCTTTCCTGTCTGCGTCAGCATTTTACGTGACCCTTTTTCTGCCTCTCAAGATGATGACAAATTGGAAATATATAATTAAGAAAGCCAAGCGTTTTGCAAAAGGAAGTGGCCAAGGCCAGCTGGGGCATCAGAGGGGAGAAAGAGATATGCCAGCCATCAATTTGACACCTTCTTGGCATCCACATGTTTCAGCTATATGGCTGGGCCTGCGAACTGGCTTCACTTCTCCTATGTTTCTCTCTGAAAGTAGTAAAAAAAAGAAAAGAAATGGACGAGGAAAATCTGTACAGCAGAGAATTCCCCAAACAAGGAAAAAGGAAGTTTGATTTCATGAAGCATGAGACACGCTTGGGATTTAAATCAGGAGTTGAACTGGAGACATGGGCCAGGAAGCTGATTTGGAAAGAAGTGTGTTGTTGTTATTGTTGTTTATCCAGCCACAGTGTCTTTTTTAAAAAATTGGCAACTTTGAGATGGGTGGATTTCAAGCTTCAGAATTCCTCATCCAGCCTGCTTTAAGATTGTTGGACTTCCACTCCCAGAATTCCCCATTCAGCCTGCTTTAAGATGGATGGACTTCAGGTCCAAGAATTCACCAGCCTGCATGCCTTAAAACGAGAGGACTTCCATTCCTCTAAATCCCCAGTTAACATGCTTTAAGATGGGTAGAATCAGCAAAATGAAAGCACTGGATTCATTGTGATTTCATGTCCCAAGTTGGCTTGTCGGTGGCCATTCTGGAGGAGCCTCAAGATGAGCAAAATGATCAGAACTCAGTGATGGGCAAAACCAAGAATAGAATTTGTCGCTCAGGATTGAACTGTGGGGTTCTGGTTGCTCTCTGAACATGATGGTTTTCTTGCAGACATTTCATAACCCAAGTAGGTAACATCATCAATGCTACAAGGAAGTGGGGTTTTCTCTCTTGTTTATATACCAGTGATTTGCTGTGTCAGTGTTGGCAACGGTATTGTTTTCTCCTTGGTGGCTCCCCGATTACACTGTCGTTTTCTGCTTGATTGTTTCTCTGCATTGGTAATTCCTTGATTGGGGTATTGTTTGCTTTTTGATTGTAGGTTTAGTGTTAGAGTTAATCTATGCTTATATGGGTGTTGCTTGTTGGTGAGAAGATGTTGTGGTCTTTTGAATGAATGAATTAATTAATTAATTCATTCATTCATTCATTCATTCTTTATTTGCCATGTGTGATTAGACACACAAGGAATTTGTCTTGGTGCAAATGCTCTCAATGAACATAAAAAGAAAAGATACATTCATCAAGAATCATAAGGTACAACATTTAATAATAGTCATAGGGTACAATAATAAGCAATCAAATCATACTAGGAAACAGTCAATATGAATCATAAGAATACAAGCAACAAGGTTACAGTTATACAGTCAGAAGTGGGAGGAGATGGGTGATAGGAATGATGAGAAGATTAATAGTAATAGTAATGTAGACTTAGTAAATAGTTGGGCAGTGTTGAGGGAATTATTTGTTTAGTAGAGTGATGGCTTTCAGGAAAAAAACTGTCCTTGTGTCTAGTTGTTCTGGTGTTCAGAGCTCTAGAGCGTCGTTCTGAGAGAAGGAGTTGAAACAATTTATGTCCGGGATGTGAGGGGTCTGTAGATATTTTCACAGGATTGAGGGTCGTAGATTATTTTCACAGCCCTCTTTTTGACTCGTGCAGAATACAGGTCCTACAGGAAGGCAGGTGGTACCATTGTTTTTTTCCTGCAGTCCTAGTTACTCTTCTGAAGTCTGCTCCTGTCCTGTTGGGTTGCAGAACCAAACCAGACAGTACAGAGGTGCAGATGTTAAAAACAATTAACCAGTGGACCACTTGCCTCCAGAGTTTTGAATTCTCCAACACTGGAAGTTTTTAAGAAGAGGTTGGACAACCATTTGTCTGAGTGGTGAAAGGTTTCTCTGCAGGCAGGGAGTTGGACTAGAAGACATCAAGGTCCTTCCAACTCTTGTTCTCTTCTGTTCTGTTCTGTTCGTTTCTGTCTCTTCTCTTCTCTTCTCTTCTATTGTATATCCGTTCCATTCTCTATTCTATTCTATTCTATTCTATTCTCTATTCTCTATTCTCTATTCTCTATTCTCTATTCTCTATTCTCTATTCTATTCCATTCCATCCATTTCATTCTCTATTCCATTCCATTCTCATTCCATTTCATTCTCATTCCATTCTTCTATTCTATTCTCTATTCTATCTAATTCCATTCCATTCTCTGTTCTATTCTATTCTATTCTATCCATTCCATTCTCTATTCTTTCTATTCTATCCATTCCATTCCATTCTATTCATTCCATTCTCTATTCTATTCATTCTATTCCATTCCATTCCATTTCCATCCATTATTCATTTCATATCTCTATCTTCTATTCATCTCTATTCATGCTATTTCTATTCTATTCTAATTCCATTCCTTCCATTCATCCATTCTCTATTCTGGAGGAAATATCCCACTGATTTAATTTCCTCACATGTAAGGAAATTTTCTCCATATTCTAAGTTGCTTCTCTCCTTGATCAGTTCCATCTGTTGCTTCTGTCCTGCCTTCAGGTGCTTTGGTGGATAGCTTGACTCCCTTTTCTTTGGCAGCCCTCAGATATTGAAGGCTGCTATCCTGTCTCCCTAGTCCTTCTCTTCTTAGACTACTTCACACCACCGTTCATCGTAGGTTTAACCCTCCCGCCCCCTAAATCCATTGTTCTCGCCGTGGGTTTTTTTTTTTAATCTTCTGTTCCCAAGCAAAATAAAAATAAACAATTAATCCACGCGCACTATCAAAGGAAATATCAGTTTACTTCTCCAAAGCATCAGTTTGCCTGAATTTGTTTTCCTTTCCAGATTCCAAGTTTGGTGGTGGGTAGGTGGGTGACTTTTGAACATGCTCCTCTGGTTGGGAATGGCAGCCCCTCCTTCCTTCCCTGTTTGGGGGCCGGCTGCATGTGAAAAATCACAGTTGCTTTTCATCAATCATCTTTCCTTCTTTTGTTTTTTGCTCCAGCATTTTTTTGGGGTGGTGGTGGAAATAACAGTACGGGAGCAACTGTTTTTTTGTTTAGTCTGGGTTTTTCGCATGGATAAGCCTTAGCGAGACCAAAAGAATAGCTTGTCATCTTGGTGGAAAGCCAATTTTTTTCTTCTTCTTCTTTTTGCCCAGGGGGGGAAAAAAAAAAACGCAAGAAGATTTTAAGCAATGAGACGTTTTAAATTTTCAGGGCAGGAGGGGTGGGATAGGATGGGGTGGGATGGGGGGGACAAGGGTTGTGGGTTGCCCAGCAAGCACGCTTTTCTCCCAGCCCATTGGTCTCCATCCATACATGGGCTTTAAAAAAAAAAAAAATTCCCCTGACTGTCAAAATGATGGAAGTTTTATTTAGGCAAGGAGCATCTGAGATTCATTTAACCTTGTAGTGGTGCTTCTGTGTGTGCACATCCATCTCTGGGCATTTTAAAAGCAAGGCTTCAGCTGAACTTTTGAACCTGTCGAAATTTCACAGATTTCCTTGAGATCTGAGAAACCACTCGAGCTCCTATAAGGGCACTTAGAGGAGTCCCCTATTTTTGGCCCTTTGAGTGTCATACTCTGTACATTACTATGCGTTACACTTGGCCGATGAAGTATTCTAACCTATTCTGTTCTGTTCCATTCTGATTCTATCCTGTTCTGTTCCATGTCTATTCCATTCTTTGCCTCCAGAAGTTGTGGCTGCTACAACACTGGAGATTTTTAAGGAGAGATTGGACAACCATTTGTCTAAAATGATGTAGGGTTTCCTGCCCGAGTAGGGGGTTGGACTAGAAGACCTCCAAGGTCCCTTCTAGCCCTATTCTATTCTGATTCTGATTCTATCCTATCCTATCCTATTACATTCATTCTCTATTCTATTCCATTCCTATTCCTAATTCCATTCCTTTCCATTCTATCCTTTCCTATTTTATCCTATCCTCTCCTATTTATTCTCTGTTCTATTCTATTCTATTCCTAATTCTATTTCTTTCCGTGCTGTCTTCTCCTATTTTATCTTATCCTATCCTATTACACTCATTCTCTATTCCATTCCATTCCTATTCCTAATTCCATTCCTAATTTCATTCCATTCCTTTCCATTCTATCCTCTCCAATCTTATCCTATCCTATTCATTCTCTATTCTATTCTATTCTATTCTATTCCCAATTCCATTCCTATTCCTAATTCCATTCCTATTCCTAATTCCATTCCATTCTATTCTATTCTTTGAAGCACCATCAGAGGGGATGAAAACTCCAGGATGAGGGAGAGCTGTGGGTCAAAATGTCCTTGCATTTCCCCCTTCTCCCTGTGCTTGGAAATACCCTTTGTGGTAAGAAGATTATTTAGCACAGAGTTTAATGTGTGCCTTGTGTTTCCCTTTTGACCTGGCAGCTTTGCATGAGTTTTACATGTTGCAACCACGTAAATCAAGAAACAACGTGTAGAGTAACTTCTGAGTAGTTGCCTTATTGTCGTTCGACTACAGAATCTTGCCAGATTAAAGCAACTGTCCACGTAACTGTAGATATACTCTCTGTACTTGAGAGTTGGACCATAAGGAAGGCTGAGCCTTGACAAATGGATGCTTTCACACTGTGGTGCCGGAGAAGAGTTTGTCCACATTTCACAGCCATATAATAATCGAATCCTGAGGGATGTCCCAAAGCTGCTTTTTTTCAAAAGGCAGATGGGTTTGCTTTGTTTTACTTTGAAGACATTTCACTTCTCATCCAAGAAGCTTCTTAAAATCTTCAGTCAGAACTGAAAAAAAAAACAAAACCATCTTGGATGAGAAGCAAAAGGTGTTGAAGGAAAAACCAAGAAAGTCCAGTTGCCTTAAAAAAAAAAAAAAAAGAAAGAAAAAGCACTTTTAGGACATGATNGCCTTAAAAAAAAAAAAAAAGAAAGAAAAAGCACTTTTAGGACATGATGTGACCTGGATGACAAAGAATCTCCTGATGGATAAAACTTCTCTCCAAGTGGCAACTTGGCACCGTTGTAGACACTCCGGAGAGAATGGCAGTAAATATATCATCAATTTCCCCCCACCCTCATTGTATTGATTTCCTTGGATCAGCTTGCAGGAATGTCACCCATCTTCTACTCTAGAACCAGCTGTTGAGCTCTGGCAAGTCGTAAATTAAGAGCCCAAATGACAGAAAGGTTTTGAGATGAGAGACAGAATTATCTGGTTTGGCCATGTTGGTCTTTGCATCAAGTTCAGCTGTAAACCAATTAATCTTAGGAGCCACGGTGGTGCAGTGGTTCAAGTGCAGTACTGCAGGCTACTTCTGCTGACTGCCGGCTGCCTGCAACTTGGCAGTTTTAATCTCACCAGGCTCAAGGTTGACTCAGCCTTCCGTCCTTCCGAGGCCAGTCAAATGAGGACCCAGATTGTTCGGGGCAATACAGGTTAACTCTGTAAGCCGCTTAGAGAGGGCTGCAAAGCAAGGGTCTCCAACCTTGGCAACTTTAAGACTTGTGGACTTCAACTCCCAGAATTCCTCAGCCAGCGCATACTGGCTGAGGAATTCTGGGAGTTGAAGTCCACAAGTCGTCAAGTTGCCAAGGTTGGAGACCCCTGCAGTGCAAAGCACTGTAAAGCAGTATATAAGTCTAAATGCTCTTGCTCTTGCTACTGAGGGCAAACTGCTCACTGCCAGGGGTTCAATCCTGACCCCCAAGTCAAGGCTGACTCAGCCTTCCATCCTTCCAAGGTGGGTAAAATGAGGACCCAGATTGTTGGGGACAAGAGGCTGACTCTGTAAATCGCTTAGAGGGGGCTGTAAAGCACTGTAAAGCGGTATATAAGACTAAGTGCTATTGCTATAACTTAAACACAATATTACTCTTCTGTGTGATGATTATAATCACTCATACACAGTAGCTTAATCCTGTGGTCATTTTAAAAAAAAGTACAGGTAACTCTTGACTTATAACCATTCATTTAGTGACCAAAGTTACAAAGGCACTGAAAAAAGTGACATTGCAGCATCTACTTAGTCAAAGGATCAGAATTCGGACCCTTGGCAACCGGCATTGTATTTAGGACAGTTGCTATGTCCTGGGGTCACGTGATCCCCATTTGAGACCCTTCCCCATCAGCTTCTGACAAGCAAAGTCAAGAGAAACCAGATTCACTTCACAACCATGTTTCTAAAGAAAAGAAGAATTGGGGGTGACATGATAGCAGTATTTCAGTATTTGAGGGGCTGCCCCAAAGAAAAGGAAGTCAAATTATTCCCCAAAGCACCTGAAGGCAGAACAAGAAGCAATGGATAGAAACTAATGAAGGAGAGAAGCAACTTGGAATTAAGGAGAAACTTCCTAATAGTCAGAAGACAATTAGCCAGTGGAACAGCTTGCCACCAGAAATCATGGGTGCTTCATCCCTGGAGGATTTTAAGAAGAGACTGGACAGTCACTTGTCTGAAATGGTGTAGGGTCTCTTGCTTGAGCAGGTGGCTGGACTAGAAGACCTTTAAGGTATCTTCCAGCTCATCCTATTCTGTTCTGTTCTGTTCTCAAAGTTTTGTTTCTACTCTACTCTACTCTACTCTACTCTATTTTCTATTCATTCTATTCTATTCTATTTTGTACTATTTTCTATATTTTATTCTTTTCTATTCTATATTCTATTCTATTCTCTTTTCTATCCTATCCCATTCCATTCTAATTCTATCCTCAATAAGGATTCTATTCTATTCTATTCTATTCTATTCTATTCTAATTTCTATTCTATACTATAGGGGTCCCCAACCACCGGTCCGTGGACTGGTACTGGTCCGTGGATCATTTTGTACTGGGCCGCAAAGCTTGGGCGCCGCCATCTTGTTTCGAAAGCGCTTCTGGGTTTTCGGTTGCTTCCGGGTTTTCGGTTGGAAAACGGCATTTGGGTGTTGAAGGAATCCTTGCGCCTTAGTTTCGTCGAAGGGGGGGGGCGGCTTCAAACAAAGAGCCGTCCCGATGGCAGTGGAGTCTCGCGTTACTCAGGTACTGGTCCGTGGAAGAATGAATAATCGTGAAACCAGTCCCTGGTACAAAAAAAGTTAGGGACCACTGCTATACTATACTCTTTTCTATCCTGTCCTATTCTTTCTATTCTCAGTAAGGATTCTGTTCTGTTCTGTTCTATATTACTCTATTCTACTCTACTCTACTAACTTAACAGTCGCTGGGATTCCCTTCACAACTGTGGCAAGAAAAATCTTCAATGCTTTCCTTAACAACAGAAATTTGGGGCCCGCCTGTGGTCGTAACTCGAGGACTACCTTTATCTCTTGCCTGTGGTGTTTTGTGTGGCTGGCTGCAAGAACATTTCACCCTGCTGAATGAAACAGGCCCCGTCCCGTTGACCTCTGGATTGTGGGCCTTCAGCTTGCAGCCAAAACTCGACCACCTGGCAAATTGGTGTGCTGGTGTTAGCAGTTTTCACCCTGCCAGAATTTGGATCCAGATGGCTTTGCCTTTTGAAGTCGCTTCCCCTCCACCCGACATTAAATGTTTAAACTGCAGTTTGGTTTTGGCCCGAAAGAGAAGCGCATTTATGCATTCTTTCCTGTCTGCATGATAATAACGTCCGTGTTTTCAGGCCAGCTACGTTCTGCGACCTGCGGCTTCAAAACCCTTTGTATTCCCAAGGACTTCCTTTCAGAAGAACAGTGAAAAACAACCCCCCCCCTAAAAAAAATGGATTCCAGGTGTGATGTTTTGAGTGGAGGAGGCGGTTTGAGACCCAGCATCTGAATTTCGATCACGTGACCCTGAGGATGCTGCAATGGTTGTAAAAGTGAAAAACGGTCATAAGTCACTTTTTCAGTTCCATTGCAACTTCAAACGGTCACTGAACGAAAAGTTGTAAGTCAGGGACTACCTGTAATTGCTTCTGGTTTTGATTCTGATTGTATTATTATTAATATCATTCCAACACGCGTTGTTGCATCAAACATGGGAAGATGCCTTAGAGAACGACTAAAATGAGATACGCTGCCATCTCTTATTAAAGCAACTTTTTACAAAATTGGCTCAATCTGTGAGCAAGAGAGAGCGAAAATGCATTACTGCCCTTCTGGGATCAGGATAAAGAATAATTAAATCTCTTTATGTATTCCGAGGCCAGAAAGTTGACACCGCTTTTTCATATTTTTCTCAGCGACTAAGACGCCTAATCAAATAATATGTCAGGGGTATTGATCACGCAATTCTAAATTTGTGTGATGTATCGCAGGAGCCTTTTGTGATTAGAGAATAGCCAGCGATTTATTATTATTTCTTTTAAAGAAAAAAGAAAAAAAAGAAAAAATGGGAACTCATCTGTCTTGTGGTATTTATTTTGCGGCCTAGACAGTTTTTTTCCTTCTAATAAGCCGCAAATTTTGATGACTTGCCATTTTTGGGACACTGAGTAAAGCAATATTTTCGTTCTTCCCTTCTTTATTCCCAGCCTGGGTCTCCTTGCAGACACAATTCTAAATGGATGTGTATAATTGAGTTAAGCTGTAAGACACCACGCAAAAATCCTGTTACTTTTTGTGCTACGTTTACTGACTTTGGATATATATATATA
>BHFT01000077.1:0-103469 GCA_004320025.1 Laticauda laticaudata | reverse complement strand
ATCCAGCCCCACCCATTTCTTTCCGTCTGGTGGGGTTCCGTTCCAGTCAGGGATCTAGATCAGGTGATGAGTTCCGGTCTTTGGCACTCAGTCTTCGCAAAAATTGGGGATGCTGAGGAGGAGTTCCGTGGAGGAGGAGGAGCGTCCTGGAGTTAAGCCCAGACTTTCCAGAAGAGATTGAAACACCTCCATCTCTGGGTGCTCTTCACAGCTCACAGAGAATGGGCGTATCAGGTAAGTACCAGCGCCCTTTCTAAGTGGTTAAGAACCTATATGAAAATGTGTAAATCAAAACAGAATTAATAAAATGTAATAGCAACCAATTCCTTTCCTAGGGCAATTGGTGATAATGGCCCATAGGGTGCAGGTGGATAGTAGACAGGCAGTTGATTGGACTTCCAAACTAGAGGTCACCTTTTACTTTCTCTCTTTCTTCAGGGATCCTTTCCACATGGTGGTTGATTGCAATGGCCTTTTGAAGAGATAAAAGGAATAACTTCAAGTAAGCAAGATTTTATGATGATTGTTGTTTGCCTTCATTGTCTTTCCCAGTTTATTCTCCTCTCCCCTATTTCTATATATCTCTTGTTCCAACATAGAATAGAATACAGCTGGAAGGGACCTTGGAGGTCTTCTAGTCCAGCCCCCTGCTCAAGCAGCATTATCTCAGACAAATGACTCTCTGGTCTCTTCTTAAAAACCTCCAGTGATGGAGCACCCACAATTTCTGAAGGCAAGCTCTTCCTCTTAAGGTTAATTGTCCTTACTGTTAAGAAGTAACAGCAAGAAATAGGAAATTAGGAAGTAGTAGAAAGGAATAAATGATTTAGTCCAGGTTCTTTAAAAAAAAGATTGAATGTGTGAATGAATTTTTGGGGAGATAATATAATAAACTATGATACCATTGTAGAAAAGTTTATCTTGATTTCCTGAGTAATAGCTTTTAATTATTTTTTGAAGGGGGAAGATTTTACAAATTACTAGCCAATTTCTAATATCTGACAAGTTGCGAAACAGGCTGAGGACAGTACAGTTTCAGATTTTCTTACTGAAATGGATTTCCAAAAACTATTTCATTTAATGGCATTTGGCATTCAGGATGAATTGTGGGATTGCACCAGCTTTGGTTGCTGTGATAGATTAACTTTTGGGGTAAAAGAGGGCTAAATAACTCATAAGCTGTTTACCATAGTATTCATTTTCAATCTTTTGTGTGCTTAGAAGGACCCTTACAATTAAAAACAAATAAAAAATAGTTTAGCATTTGTTATAGTATGGCAGAAAGGCTATCCAGAAGAATGCAAGAACCATGTATAACAAAGAACGGGACTGAATGAAAAATAAATGCCTCCAGTGGAATAATCATTATTAGAAAGTTCCACTGATGTATTAGGAATTCTAATGAGTTCTTCAGTTTCTGTCCTTTCACTTCAGTTGATAGAAAACTGCTGTAGGAAAAAGTTCAGTTACTACTGTATATGAAATGGAATTCTGCAATGAGTGTGCTTTAAGCAATCTTCCATAATTTATTTTCTACTGCCAAAGAAATTCTTCCAATCAAAAGGCACAACTAAATGCCCATAGTTTATGTCTTATCTGTCCTGATGTGATGTTCTGCCTGTCTAGTCAAAAACTGTAAACATGATAAACTAGTAGAACTGATTTGGGGATCAAGAATTAAGTGGACGGTGATCAATAACAGGATTGTATCCATGTATCCATTTTATTTATCATGCTAAATAAAATAAAATGACAATTTTGTGAGGAAAAAAGTCTTAATTCTCCATTTTCAAACTACCAGTTGTAAATTAGTAAATAGGTAGCAAGAAATCATCATCTTAAAATTCTCATAATATCTAATATCCCTAAAAGAGTATGGTTAGCTTTTAGGTAAAGGTAAAAGTTTCCCCTGTCCAGTCGTGTCTGACTCTAAGGGGCAGTGCTCATCTCAGTTTCTTAGCTGAGGGAGCCAGCATTGTCCGAAGACACTTCTGTGGTCATGTGACCAGCATGGCTATATGCCACAGGAACACACAGGAACAGGTTCCAAAGTGGAACCTATTTATCTACTTGCATTTGCAGACTTTCGAACTGCTAGTTGGCAAGTAATGGGAGCTCACCCCATTGCACAGTGCTTGGGTCTTAAACCTGGACTATCAACTTTCCAACTGAAAAGCTCAGCATCTTTTACTGTTGAAACACAGTGTCCCCATGATTATCTTTTAGGAATCCTGAAATTAGTGTTTAAATAAGAATTTGAGGATATACTGTAACATGTTTCAAGTCCTACTGATATGCATTTATTTGTAATATTTGTCATTTTCATCTCTTTATTTGTATTTACTGCAGAATTACAATCACAAATTCATAAAGTCAACTGTTAATATATTTCTTCTCTTGGAAACAATGAAATTTTCAAAGTTGCCAATGTACCATGTATCATGAACCATATCCTCTTGCTTTGCAAAAATGCTTCGTTTAATTAGGTAGTTCAATGCAACTCACTGAAATAAAAACACATGATGTGCCGTAGGCAAAAAAAGGGAAATACAAAAAAGTAATAAGAGTACATATTGTACCCATCACCATTACCCAAGCTACCGTTGTAATAGAAAAATAACAAGCATTCTAATATAGTTGTCTGCTGAAATATATTAGGTTTAATTGAATAGATTTTATGATATTATCATTGAATGCACAGCATTCAACTGGCATGCATTTTCAAACCTCAGCTGTGGAAAGCTTCCTTCAAATTGGTAGATATTTCTATCCTGCTACTTCTTTCTCTTGGGAAAGAACATTTAATATAAAGGATTCTATGAAGGATTAAACCCAGAAATGTGTTAAACTAATCAGCTTTACTTTGATCTTTAATTGATCTATGATTTGTGCTGTGTCTAAATAAATTAAGTTCCAGCTATCGGAAACATTCAGCAACTCTAAAAAATTGAAGAACAATTGCTCTAGATCAGGGGTGTCAAACTCGTGGCCTCACAGCGGCATCATGTGCCATATTGGGACTTTTTCCCCCTTCGCTAAAGCCAGGCTTGGGCATGACCAGTGCATGACGCATCCATCCTGCAGACTGCGAATTTGATAGACCTTCTCTGGATCATGAAAGGATTGCCAGTCACTTTTTAAAACATAAATTCAAAGACTTGAAAAATGATAGGGTCTGCTACAATTCCAGGAAGATTAATGGAATCCAAAATTAGGGGTAGAATTATTAAGCCCTCTATCTGATATGTAAGATATGTATTATCATTGAAATTTATATTGAATTTGAGCATCACTCACTATGCCAATCTTTTGGAGTGTCAACAAACATGAAAAAGGAAGACCCAGCAGATATTGTATAATTGTAGAAACACTTTAAGAATAAATTATTATTTTTTTTAAAAAAAGTAGATGAATCTTCTTGGGACTGCTCCCTAATTAAAATCAACAAATATTTTGGAAGGGCTTCCAGTTTTGGACTTCCCTGAAGACGGACCGCTCACCGTGATTGTCTGCGGCTTTGGTCTGTGCTTCTTTGTCTGAGAGCCCCAATCAGCTAGATCTGAGGCAGAAGCTGCCTTGTAGGGGCAGTGGAGGAAGGGGAGACCATCAGCTGGGTAGAGGGAGGGTCACAAACCCTCTCCCTGGCTTGGCAAAGCTCCCTCCTGAAGACATCTGAAGCGGTGGTCTAAAATGGCCACCCTGAAGGGAAGAGTAAGCTGGAATAAGATTGCACAGGAGAGAGAAAGGAGTGGACAGCAGGAGAACTGGGATGTTATAATTAAATGAAAGATAACTCAGGATTGATTTTTAAGAATTTTCTAAAAGGGACTTAAACGGCAAAGAGAAAGAAGAAGAAAAAAAGGGTGTGAATTGTTTTTTTGACAGCGGTGGGGCTTGGAACCAGAAAAGGTAGAAGCTGGAAGAAGAAATCATTTAACTAATTTGGATCAATTGTATTTGATTTTTTTGAAAAACTGTGGTTTGAAAAACCCCGAACAGAGAGAAAAAAAGGGGGTGAAGATTTGTTATGATAAAGAGTGCATCTAATGGTTAAAGTTAATTTGTTTTGTTACTAAAAGACTCTGCTTCTAAAAAATCTTAAGATACATTGATTGATACAATAGAACAAGATCTTTCAAAAATCAAAACTTTGAAACAAAGAGAAAAGCAGGAAGATTCTGCCCTGGGATTAATTGTTGATTTTGGCTGGACTTGGTTTTGGACGAGTTATGAACTAAAAAATTGAGAGGAATAAAACAAAAGCTGATTGCTGGAAACTAACCTCATAGACACTGTTTGGATTAAATTACTAGACAAAACTGTGTAAAATGGCAATATCTCTTCTGGAATTAAAAATGGAACTCAGAAATATGAAGGAAATATTACAAGAATGAGGTGAATTGTTGGGTTATACTTTAAAATTCTTTGAAGATTAGATTTTAGAATATGAACAACAAACACAACAAAGACAAAAGATGGAAGATGAGGTGGAATGACTATAGAAGAGGCCAATTTTAACTATCATCGGGAACAAAGAATTCTGAAAAGGAGGAGAACAGTGGGAAATAAAAATATGAGATGTAAGAAGTTAAATAACAAGGGGAATATTTGCAAAATTAAAAAAGGTAAACAGAAACAGCAGAAAATTTAAGGGTGGAAGGAAGATATAAATGAGGAGGGGAATAAAAACTGGAGTCGCAGAATAAAGGGGAGAATGAAAGGAAAAAGAAGGGATAAGAAGCAGGATTTGGAAACAAAGAAATATGGAAATTGTAAAAAAATGAAAATGAATTGTTTATTTAGAATGCATAAAGACAATGGCTAATTAATATCTCAAAAGGGGATTCTGCAAAGTGAGGAGGGGTAGTTTAAATATACTTAAAGTTATTTGCTATGTAGTTTTAAAAGGATTGTTAATTTCAATTTTTTAGATAATAAAGGTTAAATGTTCATTGAGATTAAAAGGGGAGATAATTAGTGAATATGTAAATTTTAGATGTAGTACACTTAAAATTGGTAATTTAAGGGGGAAACTAATTTTATAGAATGATTGTATTAAATTAGATTTTATGAATGGATGTAATAAGGATATGTGATGAAATATGCAAATATGACAGTTAAAAGTATTAAAGTATAACAACTATGAAGATATGTGAAATACAGGTGAATTAAATAAAGAGGCAAGCATTTGGAATAATATAATAAAGTAGAAAATGTATAAAAGTATTATTAGGATAAGAAGTTGAATATAAAAATTGAATATGTAATTATGGTCTTATTTGTCTGTGAAAATGAACCTGTGATCATGCTGTTCATTAAAAAGAGACATTTTTAAAATGTGGAAAACTGAAATAAAACTTGTTTAAAAAATATTTTGGAAGAAATTGATAGCTTATTTTTAACTATGGACTGAATATATTATTATGTTTTTAATGTATAAATTTTTGATTTGAAAATAATTTTTTTAAAAAACCAAATTATTCAAAGAACCAGTTCTTCAAGGCCTACAATAGACATAGAGCTAATATAATTCAAGAACAAATTGCAATCAAGTTGCTTCCAGACAGTTGACCAGAATTGCTGAGAATGGGTTAATGGGCCACAAATGGAAAGTAAGATTCAATGAAAAAAAAAAAGTCCATGTAATGATGCTTATTTGGGCAATGTGTCTCAACTGTCAAGGTTCCAAGTAACACCCCCAATCCAGTAAGAGTCTGAGGCAGGCTGCATTTTATTAGAGATGTTATATTGGCACATCTGGGAAAACCTGAATCTGAAAGCCCCCCAGGTTTTCCCCACCCAAAGGAAAGTCAAAGTTCCTTCTACTGCACTCACATGTCCATCAGATGGTCCAAACCATCCACAGTCTCAACTGGAGATGCCTCCCAGTCACACCTCTCCAGGTGCAGGCTGAATTTGACTCTCAGAGAAAGGAATGTTGTTTTGACGATCTGTCTCTACCGCCTCCCAGTTTCCCACATTAGGCCTAGGCACTAAATATGGCAGCCCTGAAGATCCAAAGAGAAAGGTTGCCTTTAGGGTTGAAAGGCTACCCCCCTCAACCGAAAAGCATGTCCTGAAATGAGAGTAGAGGAGATTAATTCAGTCAGTATCTAGCCCCCTCTCCCTCCCCCAGGAGGACCCTTTGGCTTCTCAGGGAATTTATTATGGAACTGTTTTATCGGTCTATCTGCTTTTACATCCCAACTCTTAACCCAGGTAGCTTCAGCTAAAGAGTACCCTTTCCAATGGACCAAATATTGCAATCAACCTCAATGTAATCTAGAATCTAAAATTCTCTTAACTTCATAATGGGTTTCCCTTTGCACTACTATTGGCTTGGGCAATCATCTGGTCTGGGGTCTTAAACTCGACTGAAATGCTGGCTTTAACAGGCTCCCAGTCACTCCTCTCCAGGTGCAAGCTGAATTTCCTGGATTCTCAGAGAAAGGAATGTTGTTGTGTCTTATCTATTTCTACCCACTCCGTGCAACCCCCTCCCAGTTTCCCACAGCAGGCCAAAGCACTTAATATAGTAGCCCTGAAGATCCAAAGAGAAAGATGGTCTTTAGGGTTGACACCAATAAGATATTCATCTGATTTATTTGATTCCTGAAGCAACACGGTCAGTGTTAATGGATATGAAAAGACAATTTTTCTTTTTAAATATGTAATGTCAACATTATTTTGCCAAAATGCATGATTTTAATACATTGATAATCTTACCTACAATTCTATTTGATGAAATGAATGCTGTAATTTTGGAAGAAAGTATAGAAACATGTTGTCAAAATGTAGCCTCTAGAACAGGGCTGTCCAACTTGTCGTGGTCCATGGGCCGGATGCATCACCCCCATCCCTGGTTTAGCTAAGGGAGGAAAAGGTGTGATATGTCATGTGACAATGTCGTGACAGTGCGAGTTTGACACTCTTGTTCTAGAACTTGGAATGTTTTATCCGCTGAGAAAGGCTGACATACAAATTATCTCTGTAAATTATCAAATTTGTGTAATGAAAAAATTACCTCTGTAATCAAAAAATTATACCTCTAAATAGCCATTTGTTTATCTCCTCAAGTTAATCAACACACTTTGGGCTTCAGGAGTGAAGTTTTGTTTCAGATAGGCCTAGAACAAAGGGAAACATGCCTAAAGTAAATTTAGCTAAAAGAATCCATTTTCAAACTGACAAAATAGGATTGGAATCTAGTCTTCTGTGCTTATTCCCAAATGTTGCAGTGGACATTTCTTAACAATATTATTTTTATAATAAACTTTTAGTACTAATGTAAAATATTATTGTCAAATCCAGAGATGATGATAATCATTTTTTTATTGTTATTAGAACTGCTATGTTCAAAATCTGACAATTTCTCAAGTTATGTGAATCTGCTATTCTAAATACTGCTTGTGTATACATACTGCTTGAAATACATTCAAGCTTGTGTTGCATCTGGGTGTTTTCCAACACAATGTTCTGGTTGATAAGGACTGCTTGGCTTTTATAAAGCAGCCATTTCTTTTTGCTAGGATCCAAGGTTTGGTCTTTGGGACCAAATTCCACATTCCACATAAACTTGAGTGATTCCAGCAGCAACTGATTTGAAAAAGATCAGTAGAAAGTGCATTTCTCCAGCACAGCAGTCTGTTAGCTGTAAAAGAAGTTCATCCACATCATAGCCCTTGATGTATCTCTTAAAATTCATGAACCACAGAACCTAACCTCTTGGTGATTGATTAAAACCATTTAACAAATTACAATATAATGCAATTATGTGGGTTTAAGGCAAATGCTGCATTCCATTATTACCCTACTGGAGAAGTTCGGGAAAAGGGCAAACTTTGTTTTGGCTAAGTGAGATTGCATTTCTAATATTTGGGAGGAAAATTGCTTAATAAAATGCTGACTTTAACTTGAAAAATCACAATGTTTACCTTCTACAGTATAACAGAGTTTGTTGCCTTGATAATTTAAAGTAGAGAATACAAAGATTTCAAAATTAGATTGAATCAAGCGCTATGCTGTTACTTATGGTTCTGCACAGCCATGATAATATGCTTTTCTCATGGTTGTGAATTAGGAAGAGAAAAAGTCTATCAGTTTAAATTGTTCTGACCCATAATCCCCTTTTACCATTCCCTAGCCTGTGGCTTGGTAATGTAATAAGGGGTAGTTTCAGGGCACCAATTGTTAGATTCCTAGCTGCTTCACATCTAGCATAAACTACTAATGGGAAGATCAATCATCAAGCATTCTTTTGGAAGTGTGGCAGGGCAGCGTTGGCAGTTCAAAACTATTTTTCTTTGATTGGTTATGATTGCAGGGAATAAAAAGAATACCTTAAAATACCATTTTTAATTGCTGCCATCTAGAGATCATATTAAATATTGCAGGATGCCTGGGAAATTACAAGTAGCCCTTGACTTATTCTTAGAATTAGAATTCTTTTTTATTGGCCAAATGTGATTGGACACACAAGGAATTTGTCTTGGTACAAATGTTGTCAGTATACATAAAAGAAAAGATACATACAATACACTAAGCACAGCCCTCTCCCCAAAGCTGTGTCTTTTCTCCACTTCTCTTCTCCCTATATAACAATGACTACACCTCAAACAATCCATCTGTTAAAATACTGAAGTTTTCAGATGACACAACAGTGATTGGTCTCATTTGAGACAACGACGAATCTGCATACAGACAGGAAGCTGTACAACTTGCCTTGTGGTGTAACCGAAACAACCTGGAACTGAACACATTCAAAACCCTAGAAATGGTAGTAGACTTTAGAAGAAACCCTCCCATACTACCACCTCTTACAATACTAGACAACACAGTAGCAACAGTAGAGACCTTCAAATTTCTAGGTTCTATTATATCACATGACCTAAAATGGATACCTAACATCAAAAATGTCATCAAAAAAGCACAACAAAGAATGTTCTTTCGCGCCAACGCAGAAGGCTCAAATGCCCAGGAGCCTGCTGAACAGTTCTAACAGAGGATTATTGAGTCTGTCATCTGCACCTCTATTAATGTGTTCTTTCACTGTTCGGTTCTGGAACCCAACAGGACAGGACACAGACTTCAAAGGCTAATTAGGACTGCAGAAAAAAAACAATTCTACCTACATGCCTTCAATCAGGAAGACCTGTATACTGCTCCAGTCACAAAGGAATTGTGAAAATAATTTACGACCCCTCACATCCCAGACATAAACTGTTTAACTCTTCTCCTCAAAATTACATGAAAGACACTGCACATCAGAAAACTAGACACAAGAACATTTTTTTTCCCGAATGCAATCAACTCTGCTAAAAATAATTTCCTCACACTGTTCAGCTATTTACAAGTCTGCACGACTATTTACTATAATCTTCCTCATTAATATTAACCTTATCATCCATCTCCTTCACTTGTGGACTGTATGACTGCACTCTGATGCTTTTCCTTACGATTTGATATTGTACTGTTTTCTAGTATGATTTGGTTAGCTTAATTGTACCTGTGACTATTATTAAAGTGTTGTACATAATGATTCTTGACTTTGATGAATATATCTTTTTCTTTTATATATACTGAAGCATTTGCACCAAGACAAATTCTTGTGTTTCCAATCAAATATATTCTTAGCAATAAAAGAATTCTAATTCTAAATCATACTAGGAAACAGCGTCAATATAAATCGTAAGGATACAAGCGACAAAGTTGCAGTCATACAGTCACAAGTGGGAGGGGATGGGTGATAATGGATGATTATGACTACAACTGAGCCCAAACTTTTTTGTTGCTAAGTGAGACAGTTAAGTAAGTTTTGCCCCATTTGATATCTTTTCTTGTCATAGTTGTTAAGTGAATCACAGCAGTTGTTAGGTTAGTTACTGTTGTGGTTCGCCAACAGCTGGTGTGGATAACAGAGGTATTGGACAGTGAGGATGAAAGGGAACCAATTGGGGAGTCTGGTGAGGATTTGGGGGAGGGTCCTACATCTGATGCAGGGATGAGACCAGGAATGGGAGTGGCCAGGAGTTATCTGAGAGTGGGGTGCTGCCTCCGGAGCCTTTGGAGTCTGGCAGCAGTGAAGCAGAGGACCCTGGGGAGCCTGTTCCCAGTGCACGTGTCCATAGGGCTACGGGAAGGAGAGAGCAGCTGAAGCAGAAGGAGAGACTCGGGAGTAAGGCTGGGAGGTGATTGCCCTTCCCATAAGGGATAAAAGCCAGCCCTCGGGGATGTGCTCTTTGCAGGAAGCAAAGAAGTTCATTAGATTCTGATTCATCATTGCAGCCCTGTGGACTCTGGTTTATCTTTGCTGGAACTTCTATCAGTTTATCTGCTAATTAAGTGAATGTCTGTTTCTTGGCAACCTTTTACAACTCTGAAAGGCATGCTCTAATTTCAGACAATTGTGTTTCATGAGTTTTGGCTTGGAATGCAAATAATTCCCACCATCGCATTAAAAAAGGTTTGCTTTTACACACAGCATGTGTTTTCTTAATTTGAATGAAGCCTGGATCAGAACAATAATAAGGTTGTTAAGTGAATCTGGCTTTCCCATTTACTTTGCTTATCAGAAGGTTGCAAAATGTGATCTTGGGACACTGCAGCCTTCATAAATATGAACCAGTTGCCATGCACCTGAATTTTGATCATGTGGCCATGGGGTTTCTGCAACAGTCATAAGTTTGAAAAATGGTCATAAGTCATTTTTTTCAGTGTTGCTATAACTTTGTCACTAAATGCACAGTTGTAAATTGAGGACCACCTGCGATTGTCCTGTCCAAGAAATAGAAGTTTACCTACCTCAAGCAATACTTCCTGCCTCCAAGCCAAGCCAGCCTTAGAAATCAGAAGAGCAGGTTTGAAATATAGATCACAGAAGTGTTATCAGCCTTATTGTGGCTTTGGATCATTCTTTCCTTTTCCTTCCTAACACCAGTTTCCTGCGTAAATTGGTTTTTGTTCGTTTGTTAAGCAAAATAATTTCTTTCTCTCACCTCTGCTCCACATTTATGTGTGTGTGTAGTTGTGTATGTATGTCTCACACATTTTCTCTGGTTTACTATCTTCCCAGCAGAATGTACTACAAACTAAATCGCCTGATTCCTGTTTGACTGACAGATCTGTCAGTCTCCTGGAAGTTTGATATCTTGATGAAAAGAGAAAAAACAAAGGATCTAGTCTTTCTCTCATACACCCAAAGCCAAAATGGCTATGAAGGCTGAATGAATGCCGGATGGGAAGAAGGCACTTGCTCAGCTGACTTGCCAGGCCAACTGGCACTGAGCAAATTGCTGCCCATGTCTAGAGATGGAGCAGTTGACTGGGAATGAGATGGAGGCAACATCATGAGTTGCTGTCATTTCAAAGCATTTTTATGCACATTAAGCAAGACATAAAGGCAGGGGTGGGATTCTACCGATTCGGACCAATTTTCACAAACCAGATGTTCAAGTTACAGCTGGCTCACTGAACCAATATTTCAGATGACCGGCTGGCCCCTCCCCTCCCACTCCTCCCCTCCCAGGAGTCTCCATGTGCCCATTTTTGATGGAGGTAAGTGCAGGGTCTCCGTGGAGGCCCTGGTAGGGGGAAAACAGGCCTTCTGGGAGTCTGGAAATGGGCCTATTTATGGCTTCCAGTGGGCTTCCAGAGGCTGGGGGAGGCAGTTTTTGCCCTCCCAGAGGCCCAGGGGAGGCCTCTGGACCCTTGGAAGAATTAAAAACAGCCTTCCTGGAAAAGCCGGAAGTGGCATAACAGGCCTATTTCCAGCTTCTGGTGGGCCTCAAGAAGCCAAGGGAGTCTGTTTTTGCCCTTCCAGAGGCCCTCCCCCAGCCTCTGGACTCTTGGGAGGGCGAAAATGGCCTCCCCAAGAAGCCGGAAACCAGAAGTTCTGGTAGGTCCTGCCCACCATGGCCCTGTCCACCCAGCAATTGGGCAGAGAACCGGTTGCTGGGATTTTTTAAATCCCATCCCTGCATCGGGTGAATGATACTCCATCTTATACAATAGTAAAATAGAAGTATAGCATTAAAACAAAAGCTAATGACAAAACAATGTCAAACCATATAAATATATTTAAGTTACCTGAACTTGCTTTCTGCACTTGTGATATATCTCTACCACTCCCAAAAGAAAGCAAAGTGTCAAGCCTGAATTTGGTTAGGTAGTGGAACCATATGAATTCAGTTTGACACCCTTGAGAGCTGGAATGGGGGAGAGCTGAGGTGGATGGAGCTCCAGCCAAAACCATATAGCTGGATGATGAGTCAGCTGCGTTCCAACAACTGCTCGGCCAGAGGAAGGAGAAGTGAAGTTGCCAGGAAACTGTTTCACATCCTGGTTGGACAATGTGATATATTGTTTTTGAAAATTGAGAAAATTCTAGTTATAGTGACGTGGAAAGCCGGGAAACTTTCAGTACTGGCTTTCCACCAGTTAGTGCCAAGATGGTGTATCCAAATAAGCTTATTCTTTGAAGAAATGCCTTGGATTTTGCTTTATAATGGTTGCATTACTTGGAACCTGACACAAAGAAGTGAAAGGTGTTCCATATTAACTAGAAAAGGAACATTAGAATGCTAAATAAAGATAATTGGCAATTTAGTAGTGGTTTGTATTGTGCTGACCATAAACAATATTACTATTGTAGGATTGATTTGGGCTTCAATAGGTTAATCAGCCAACACTAGTGATATACTGTACACCTATTATTGACAGTGAAAAGTAAGATTTGTCTGAAATTTGTAGTGTTCCCACAGATGCTATTCTCACTGAATACATTCAATCTCTTAAATTGCAAAATTGCACTCACTTTAAAAATCCATAGATTTTAAAGGAGCATAGTTCAAATGCACTCCGCAAATGTATGAAATCTACCATCTTCATTTTTGGAAGTTGAAGCATTCTGGTGGTATGTGTCTGCTTCTGTGTGCGTATCTATGGCTGTTCCCTAAAAGCAGGAATTTAACCTGAGTAAAAACCAGTGAAGTAGATTTATAAACAGAAAGGAGATATATTTACAGGAAATACATTATTCCAGATCAAATCTATAATTCTGATTGGTGGTCTCTACAGCCCTATTTTACATTTTATAGAAAATGCTAACATAGAAAATCATTGGGTAGCACATCAAAAACAAGTGAAGAAAGATGAGCCAATTTACAAATCTTATTTTGAACAAATAGAGAGAAATTTTACATGGGTATGAGATCTTCTTTTTCTAATTTTAATAATTAACCCAATGGGAGAACTGTATCATTCTGTGTGTGGAAATGGACTATATTCATAGCTCTTCACCTTCAAAATTGTGGACTAATTTCTGTTTTTGTTGAATAGTCATTCTATGCAAAAATCAGGATGCTTCCTGAATGTGGAATCCACAGCTTCACAATATTATGAAATAATTATGTTATACAATAATCTTAGTTTAGGGTTTTTTTGAGCAAACAGGACAATATGAAAATAAATTGAATTTAGAGCTATATAAGGTAGTACCAGTCTCATTGAATGGAATTTATTTAAAGTTCACAATATGAAAAAAAAAAACCCCACACATAAGACCCCAGATACAGAACTTTAGATCAGTACATATGGATATTAGGGTTGTTGTTCTATTAGTGATGAAACAGTTTGCTTCATTCTGATTATTAAATATTGATGTGTTAATACTGAGTGTACTCTGCCAGATGCAAAGTTCATTTTATAAACTGAACAATATAAAATGAACTTTGTGCCAAAATAAATAATCATGCTCTATCAAGATCATAAATACTATAAAAGTTAAGGTTAATTTGGGGATTACTATTATAAATTATTTCTATATTATTGTATTCATATGTATGTATACACAGAAACACATGTCTGTGTGGGAAAGAGAGAGAGAGACAGAGACAGAGACAGAGAGAGGTTCATAATGAATTTCCCAAAGTCCAGTTCGATATCTTAAACATTACACCACACTGGCGCTCATAAATAGGTAGATAAATAGATAATAGGGAGCCCTAATAGGCACTTTTGTTGAAAAAAAATGAATTTGTATAATATGATATGGATGCATAACATATGGTAACAAAGGAAAAAGTCTTGGTGGCCAAAGTGTGACAGCTTTGAATGATTAAAACAATCTGGATAAGTCCTAGTCTTCCTGGTTCACCAAGATTCAGATGAATACATTTCACATCTGTTTCATGTTTTCAGACACTAAGAATGTATACCAATCCAGTATTAGACGTCTGTCTGCTCTTATAAGGAATTTAATTTGTGCCTCAATAAATGATTCAGATTGATTGGATGAAATTTCAAAACCCTACAAGTGAAATGTATTTAATATGTTAGTGAACCATTCAAATACAACGCCCCCCCCGAAAAAAACAATTAAAAATAACTGAATATTAATTCTTGCCTCAAAAGAGAAATATCAGCTCCCTTTTATCCCATATTTCTGTAAAGTTTGAGCCTGATAATTTTTAGCAGTAGTGAGAATAGCATATAAAGTTCTTGTTGATAAAAAGCTTAACACATTTTAAATAATAGGCAATGTAGATTACATTCAGCCTTTTAACTAAAGGATATTTTTTTTTATTTACTTTAGTTGCACTTATTGATTGGTGCATTTTCCACTGGTGATTATATATATTCAGTAAACGTTTTCTACATTTTCAGTTGTTAAGACAGGCTTCTTCCCTGTACCTGACTGTTCAGAATCATACAAAAAATTAATTCCATATCTGATGCTGAATATACTTTCAGATTATATTCAGGGCTAAAAATGAAGTCAATTATAAGATAAAGAAAATTAATGTTTGTTGCCTAATAAAACAGATTAATTTTCTCAATAAACCTTTTATTTAGAAGAATGGTGAGCACCATCTAGTGACTAAAATAATATTCACATTTAATCTGCAGGGTGGAAACTATCCCACCATGACATAGTTTATCCACTATGTGGTGACTAGATTTGCTTTTAATGCTTACTTGTAAGTAAACATAATTTGAAGATGCCTTCTAACATACTAATCTGTCAATTCTGCAAGAAGTTGATGATTTAAAAACATAACTAGCAGACCTTTTCCTCCAAAGATTTTTCATGTAAGTTAATTATAATAATTTGTCTCCATTTAGATTGAATCTTCTGACATGTATAGGGGTGTCTGCTTGTGGAGTTTTTAACACTTAAAACAAGAACTTATCTTTTCAGTCCAGCGCCAGGAAAATAAAAGTGAAAGGCAAAGCCATCAATGCATTCTTTAGAGTGTATGCAAGTCTTACAGCTAAGGGCAGCTCTATCACTTATGCAGTGTTGCACATGAAAATGTTTTTAATGTAACTATGGAATTAAAAGATAGAGAAGAACCGGAATACTACAAGATCTGGAATATATGGTAATAATTGATTAGAAAACAGACGTAAAGTTGTCAAATGAAGACTATGTAGGAACATAATAAAATGGGGAAATACTGTATATATATAAATATTGTTACTAGTTAAATGTTGAAATGATTATATAAGTATATATATAAATATTGTTACAAGTTAAATGTTGAAATGATTATATATGTTGAAGTAATTAAATAATATATAGAATAGTAACCTATATAATTAGAAACTATGTCAATAGGAGTGAATACCGATATCAGAATGCTGTAATGAGTGGAAATGTGGTGCTATGGTAGAAATATGACTAATAAAAATTTACTTTGAAAAAAAATGTTTTTAATGACAGAGACCCTTTTAAGACAAATTTCTAAATAAAAATATATTTACTAAGAAAACAGGATTTCCAGGAAAAACAAGAGAAAGCAGCAACAGCAAACAAAGCAAATTAAAAGCAATAGTTAGCCTAGCTTAAAAAATAGTTACTTAACATCTTTTTTGAGTAATACTTTGAGTTTTAGCACATATTCAGGTTTATTGCAGAAGAAGATAGTTTTAGAGAGGTGTCTAGCCTTCCTTTTATAAGGTTGTTGCTTGATGATGCTTGATACTGATGCTACTGTTCTTTCTTTTCAGTTTTATAATTTTATGTAAAGGTTGATGGAACAAAAGCTATTAGGAGGTTATTTTACCCATTTAAGCAAAATACTCCCATCTTTGGGAATCATATCTTTTTCTATTGTTAAATAATTTGTTATTTTTAATTTGTTACTGCAAAACGTAAGATTTACCACTAGAAGATTCTTTTATGTGCCTTTTGGTAGTGGGACATATTATCACTAGTCATATGATGATGTACCTTTGTGATATTTGTCTTGCAGTATATCATATTTTTCTACTCTGAAGATTGGTTTTCATATGGGGACATATATTTTGTTTCTGTTGTTGTGCTTGCATATGGGAAAACACAGAAGTACGGCAAAAAAAGACATAGGGTTTGTATTAAAATATTCAACCATATTTTACTGCAATGCATATACCCTCTTTCTTCCTTCTTTCCCTCCTTCCTTCCTTTCTTTTTCATTTGGAATCTCAGATAAGAAACTGGATGTAATTTGGAAGGTAATCAAATGCAGATGAATATGGGAACAATAGTTTAGCAAAATGAGTATATTTGAGGTCAGGAAAATGATGGCTCAGAAGTTGATTACCAAAGTGTCGCAAATCTTGAAATAACTTACATAGTAGAGATGGTTTTATTCTAGGGATGAGAAAATTAATTGATATTGTGAAATGGCCATTCTGATCTAAAATATGCCTGATAAAGGATGCCAGGTTTTGTAGGAGTGTTGGAGAAAACTTGATAAGATATAATTCACAATTATAAAACTAAGACATATATATATTTAGCTTCAGAGTTATATCTGAAGACNTATATTTAGCTTCAGAGTTATATCTGAAGACTCTGGAGTGTATATGTTTGAATTTTGAAATGATGTTTTCAAAGCTGATGACTTACTAAATAGGTACACTAAATAAATATAAAAATGAAACTATAAAATTTGACCACATGTATTGTTGAGATAAAGTTAATACTTCATAATTTAAAAAATAAAAAACAAAAGAAAGAAAGAGAGAGAGAGAGAGAGAGAGATGGAAAAAGAAAGAAATTCTTCAGGAAACATGCCTTTTGATGTAATAATTAGTCTTTATTTGCTTAAAGATAGTTCTAAACAGAATGCTGTAGGAAAAAAAATCACATCTAAAGATTTCACTTTTAAAATAGTTTTTAATCTTATTCTTGTAATGTATAACATAAATTTAATGTATAAATTTTATTATTATTTCTACTTAAAAAAATAAACACACAATTTACAAAATTGATTAGAAACAGAAAAAAAAAACCTAAGGAACATTATAATTGGTCCAGTAGCAAGATCAGTGACAGAAAACTAAAAGTAATTGAATCAACTGTCTAACATAGCTTTTGTTGTAACTATTATGAGAGCTAAATAATTAAGTAAGCCAGGCTAACGGTTAAAGCATAAGGTTAGAAACCAAGAAGTTGTGAGTTCTAATCTTGCCTTCGGCATGAAAACTATCTTGACTGATTCTGGGTCAGTTACTCTCTCTCAGCCCAACTGTCTTCATAGGGTGGTGGTTGTGGGGAAAATAGAAGGAAGGAATATTATGGATGTTTGCTGTCTTAAGTTATTTATAAAGTAATAAAGACAGGATAACATTATTGTTAGGTTTATGGTAAATAAAATAAAAGTATTAGGTTTTAATACTCCTTTATGTAGCTGGATACTTGATTTCCTTATTGATAGGCTCCAGTTTGTGTGAGTTGGAAGAAAAGTTTCCCATTCCATCTCCTTGAGTACAGGTTCCCCAAGGGCTGGGTCTTGAATCCATTATTGTTCACCTTGGTGACCCAAGACTGCTGTGCTAAATCTGTTACAAATCATATTATGAAGTATGCGGATGACATGGCAGTCATGGGTCTTATCTAGGTTGACAATGAAGATGCTTATAGGGAAGAGGTGAAGGCTCTGGTGGACTGGTGCAATAAAAGTAACCTGGTTCTAAATGTTAATAAAACAAAGGAGATCATTGTAGATTTCAGAAAGAGCCAGCATGTCATCAAACCAGCGCCTGTATTTCCTGCGTCGGATGAGGAAAGTACATCTTTCTTCTTCTGTCCTGGCCAATTTTTACAGAGGCATGATTGTGCCTCAGATAGAAAGAGTGGTAAAGATAGCTGAGAGGATAGGAAGCTCACTTCCTGTTATTCAGGATACTGTGCTATGTGCTTGGAGCTCAAAGCATGGTTAGAGACCCCATGTCATGCCCCATCAGAGCCTGAATCTGTAGAGGAAGACAAGCCAGAGCTGGAGCCGATGGAGATTGAGAGGTTGGCTTCATTGGCTTTGGAGAAATATGGGGAGGAGCAGGATGAGGCAGCCCAGGGCCCCTCAGGATTGGGATGGTTTGTTAGAATGGAGGAACAGGGGCAGGATCACAGAGAGGGCAAGCAATGGAAATAAGGAGCAATGGAGCTCAAGCAATGAGCAAGGACTGCTCCCTCCTGATCCCTGAGCATGGAGAGAGGAGAGAAGGCGGAAACAGTGCAGGCTGATCTGATGACTCAGGAGGAGAGTACCTCAGTCCTCTTCACAAGGCACACTTGGGGACTGAGATTTAAGGAGACATCGTGGGAAGGGGCATTTGTTAGGAGTAAATGTTGAATTTGTAGAGTTTGGTGTGCCAGTACAGACATTTGGAGTTTGCAGGACTGCTCGCTTTTTCCTTGCTTTGTGACTCATTTCCCTGCTCCTTTGCTTTGCTGGATTGTGCGCAGCCAAAGTGTGTGCATGTGCACTTTGCTCTGGGGCTTAAATGTAGGAGCGTTTAGGGGGAAATTTGGAGCATTAAAGGGGTGTTTGAACTCTCAACTGGCTGTGTGACCTTTATGTCTTGTCCCTGGTCATCACACCCCATACATTCACTTTATGGTCTGTTTCTGTTGCTCCCCTTTCAGAGGAGGTTTCAAAGTATTTCTAGCAGGAGTATCAGATTCTGTAACAGCTTTGTTCCCTATACCATCCATCTGGTAAACTCACAAGATTTGTTTTTCTCACCATGTACATTTATACATCTGAACTAGACCATGTTGTATTTCTGTGTCTGAGTATATACATAATCTTTTATTTATTTATTTATATTTTTGTCATGTTTGCGTAGTATATATTGGAGGTGGTGACCCTTTGAAAGTTGTGTGCAATGACATTTCATTTTAATGTAATGCCAATTAGTGTACATTTAAAGTGACAATAAAGTTATTATAAGTCTAAATCATTTAATTAGAAGTTAATATTTTATAATTAGTCGCTGTCCGTTTAGTTTCAGCTCAGTTTATCTGAATTATCGTCGATGCCAAAGTATTTTTATTGTCACCCAAACACTGTAGACTGAAGAAGTCCATGAAAATGTAGACAAAGGTAGGTGAGTTAAATTATAAAGCAACCATATTACTAAATGTTGAACAGCAATAGAATTTGACAACCTTTCTGAATGTCACAGATAGCCTGGTGCTAAGAAGGAAATGTTTCTTCCTCTGAGTTACCAGGGCTATTGATTAAGATTTACACTTAGTAGTAGAAAGAGGAATGAAGGAATGTGTGTAATTTTGCCCTAACAAAGAAACCTTAAATCTCCTGTCACTATTAGGAGTATTTGCAGGTAGATCTCTATAAGCCATAGCGACAATGTAGAAATATGTTCCCTCTTAGAGAATTCAGACTCAAGCTCTTTAGGGCTTGGAAAGTAATTACCAATATTTGATGTTTTACCTGAAAAATCAACAGCTAGCAATTCCTAGATTTTCAGTCTTAAGAACACAGACACAATTGTATTAAAATATTTTCTATAAAAACATTAAGTTGTGTATTACATTCTTTCAACTACTACGGTATATGCTTCTAAGCTGTATATGAGACATCGTTTTTCAATCCCTTCTTAAAACTAATTTAAGTTTTCTTATCATGTTTCCAGTAGAATACCTGGAAAGACTGACAAGTCTGAGGTGGCTCTCAGAATAACAGAGTTGGAAGGGACTTTGAAGGTCTTCTAGCCCAACCACCTGGTTGATACCATTTTAGACAAATGGTTAATTTAGTAGATGATGTTGAGGGATTTCCCTTGTACAAATTTCTGCAATGATCCATCTTGTTCTCCAACTCATACTTTTTAATATTTAGAGAGTCAACAACATCTCAGATAATGCTAATCTCCTATTCTCACTCTCTAACCCAGGACTGTGAATGTACAGAAGTTATTTACAAAACAAAAGCAAATAAGAAATCCTTGGCCTGCTGATCCTAGATGTATTCAGCATGTTAAGGATGGTGTTGTGAATGAACTTCATAGTTTAGGCATATTCAGCAACCATCCTTGCTTACAAATATGCAGATGGTAATGAAAAATTCGCAGTGTTATCTTTTTGGACTGTAAGAGAGTCTGAAGTCTTAATTTGTTCAAAATATGGAAGCCAATGTTGCTTGAATGGGATATATAATATGAAAGACCTGTGATTATCTATTTGTTTTCAGCTCAATGCAAAGTCCTGGAAGTTCTAAAGAGTTTGAGACAAGAGTCCTTCATGAATCAAATTCTCCCCTATGGGAACTTTGCCCACCTTATGGTCCCATCTTACAGTCCAATCTCTGCCAGATATTCATCTGGAAGGAACAAGAGAAAGGTAATTTTATAGTTATGCTCAGTTTATAAATAACATTTTGAAAATATGTCTTTGACCTTGTTTCACTTCTTATCAGGCACTTTTCTTTTGTTTTTTCATTAAGGTTTTGTTGTTAAATATTTTTTTTTCCTTTAGTGTAAAAAAAAACCTTTAGTTTTTTTTAAAGTTCATGATATTTTGTTGCAAGTCACTTTATTTCTACATTGGAGAAAAAAAATGAACATTCTATTATAAAAAATATAAAATAGATAAATCTTTGTTTTATCTTTGTGAACAAGTCACATGTTCTGTTTTTTTATATTTCATAAGGTTGTTTAGTGTTTATAGATTTAGAATAGAATACTTTATTTGGTCAATTGTGATTAGACACACAAGGAATTTAAGCTACTATATTGCACAGTGTCAGTGAATTCTGGCCAATCTGATTTTGTTGCACATCCAATTATTCCTAGTATAACTGATTTTTCTAAGAAATATAAATATGTCATGACTAAATTAAGATAGATTTTAATTGGTAATCTTAGCTTCAGGTGATATTTCTGGTTTAATGAATTCCTGGTTCATTATACTAGGTATAAGCTTTCACAGTCAATATCTGTTGGGCATCAGGGTTTAGTTGTGACCATGAGTCCAGACAATAGATTTCCACATATTTTATAGGCAACTTAGTAGGGATTAACCAGGCTCCTGTCTTTATAACCAAGTGTCCAGACTTCTGATTGGTCTTTAGGCAAGGTGATTTCCAATTGGTTCTTTCTTTGTTCCCAATTGGTTGCTTTGGTTGCATTTGTTCCTGATTGATACATTGTTCACGTTGGCCTTTGCTCATTTTTGGAGTGCTCATTCCTGATTGGTTCATTGTTGGTGCTGAATCCTGGTTGGTTAGTCTGAGCAGCTGAGTCTTGAGAAGACCATTGTCCAAGCAAGGCAAATGTATGATTTGTCCAGGCAAATGTATGATTATCCCATTTTGAGGAGCTGATTCTTGGTTGGTTCTGCTTTTTGGCAGAATCTTGATGTGGAACAGGCAAATAACCAAGCTTTGTTAACCTTCTGGCATTTTTCTATTGTGCTATACCATAATGATCATAAAATTCAGTTCAAGGTCACACGGAAGCTGTCAACAAATATGAAAGTATTTTGTCCGCCTGCACTGAGAGGCTATTGAGATCCACAAACATCAAGCAGGATAGGTTGTACCATTATAAAAGGGAACTATAAAAATTTTGGTTGGTTACCAAACATTGATATCATCACAGCATCTGACCAATCTCTTCTGTCCTAGAAGGTGGGAAGTCATGGTTTGGAAGCTCCAGCAAATCTTAGGATTGTAAATTAGATTGGGATGTTGAAATATATCCCAGAAGAAAACAAGAGCAAATGACTTCCATATTTCTACCAAGAATGTTATGTGAACACATCCATGAAGTCCCTAGCAACTGAGCTGACTTGAAGGAGATTTCATCTGTATTATATACAAACCTTTGAAAGTCAGAATCATTTTTTTCTCTGCCTTCATAGAGCAAGTGCTGGGAAAGGCCTTTCTCTTCTGGAAAGTTGTTGCCAATTAAAATCAACAGGTTGGTGTTCAATGGGAAAAGTTCCTGACCTGGCATAGAAGGCAGTTGGTGTCATTCAAGCTTAATTGTTGCAAGTTAGTTCAGGGATATTACTGCATCTATTGACATTTGTGGGTGACAGCAGCTAGTCCAGTCTAAATTTGGCCCTAAATATTTAATCCTTTTAGGAGGCTTATATCAAATTTGGCCCAGTTCATGTGACATCTGCATCCTGCTTCAGTATGTTAGACCATATTTACTGCACATCGCATCGCACCTGCCAACACTGTCATAGCCAATTGACATTAAAAAAAAAAAACCTTCTAGCTGCGTATCGTCAAGAAAAACAACATTGTTTTAGGACCTCTTATCTCTTAGCTCCCAAATATCCTGTTTCTTCAAACTGCAGTAGCCAGGACCAATAGAAACCTCTTCCTGCCACTGCCTGACTTCATTTCCCAGAGTTAGCACAATCTCATCCGTTCTAAATAATTTCATCAAAACTTCTTTCTGGTCAGAAGCAATAATTATTATTGACAATTATTAGCGATCAATAAGCTAGATACATTATGGCGAGCACTATTAAGGTAAGAAAGGGAATGCCTTGTGGTTAGCATTTTTTATATTGTACTTTTCCCCTCAAAATTTGCTTTTTAAACAGTAGTAAGGTAGAATTGGGCAACACCCCCACAGCCACAATAGAGGACAAGAAGATTTCCTTTGTACTGCTTAGTAAATTTCCTTTTTCCTACTCCCTGTCCACAAGGCTTAAAAACTTGAAACTGAGAAAAAGTTGGGTGTTTTTTTAAAATTCACTGTTCAGTGCTGTGGATTATACTTGCAAAGCCTTTGGAGGGAAGACCTGAATTTACTGGTTGCAATAATTTTTGAACAAATTCGGATATTTATCTGAATTAGGCATTGGCAGAAGTAATTATTGAGAATTAAATAACACATTTTGGAATTCTTGGCATTTGATTTGAAGCTGAAATTTTCTTCTTTTAATTTGGACATTATGTTGAAATAATATTTTATTCACTTTATTTTGTGCTACGAGAATTAGTAAGGCTGTTTTTTTAAGACATACTTCTTTAAAAAAAATATGAGGGAGTATTTAATAAAAATTTTGATGAGTTTGTGACTCCAGTTTCTTAGTGTTGTTTTTAGCTTTTTAAAACAACTGCTTAACATGATAATGTTCCTAAGGCTGAATTATAATGTTTTTGAGATAAATAATGTATTATTTGTGTCTGTGTAGAATTCATTTATAGTCACAGCTCTTAGCTAATAATCACAGATATGGCAAAGTATTAATTATCTTCTGAAGAAATAAACTGTATGTAATTTTAATTTAATATGAAGAAATACTGGTAGGATTTATGTTAATGAAAAACTCTTTAGGGTACAATATTTTATTAATAGCAATATTTTTATCTTTTTCCTAAAGTAGAGTTTTATATTTTAGAAACAAAATTAAAGCATAGATAGCAGAATCATATATATATAAAGGCAATGTCTATCTAGATTTATTGCATATTATTCAGGTTTAAGTGATTTTAGAATTATAGTCTGCATAATTTCTTTAATAATAATAGACCATGGCTTCCTTTCATTTGATAAGGTTACTTAATATATTTCAGTAATTAATATTCTCAAGCAGGATTGACTTGCTGAGAGCATTGCAGTATTACTTTGTTAAAAAATCTTTTTATTTTTATAAACATGGACTCTCTGATAATAGAATATCAAATGACTGAAATATTGTTTAGTAAAAATAGAAGAGAAAGATAGGTGGACTTTATTCTGAAGGTAAAATTGTTCAACATCTTTCAAATTAAATTTAAAATGAACATTTTAAGACACTAAAATCAGAATAAAAGGAAAACCTAGTGAAAAATTGGGCTTTTCTATTTATTTAATCTTATCCACGCTGAGTAAATATGAAAATCAGAATGATAAACCTGACTATTCAGAGCATTTTTAAAAAGCAGTACCCATTAAAGCTAATAAAATTGATGACATCTTTATGCATTTTTATAAAAATGGTTTTAGGATTTTATCGGTCAACTTTGCGATCAGTGCATAATTTTATGTACTTTGAGAATATAGGAATAGTGATTGACCTATGACAGAGGGAGTTAAATACTGTTATTTAAATAAACTCACACTGTGAGATGTCCAGAAGATTTTTATTTTTTCCTGGTTGGGGCTATTGCTTTTCAAGAAAGTATTCTGATTACCATTCTAAGGAAATGTTAAAATCCTGGCTATGTGCATCAAAAGTGTAGTTTAAATATGTCAAAAAGTGCAAATTTGGTTGTATGGTATTGCAGTAAATCTTTATTTGTTCTAACAATGCACTCTTATTTTAATTTGTCACAGTAAACATGAATCTAACTAGTCCACATAATCATATTGCCATATGACCACTTCAGGTTGGAGACAAAAACAAATACAAATATTTCTCCAACATAAATGTCTCTAATTTCTAATTAAGAATAGAACAATAAATAGATGAATAATATACAATTATAATAAAATGCAGCGGTAGAAAAAGATATGTTTTTATATTTTCACCTATTAGAAGAGTTTTCTCTTCTATTTGGCATAAAATTAATCTTATTACCTGTTTGTAATAAGATTGTGGGTGCTTTTTTTCAACTCCTGTTATTTAAAATTATAAAAAGGTATAAAAAGGAAATTTTATTCCACAGTAGGTCCTGTTATCTTGCTTCTGTGGCCATTCATACAATTACAAGATTATAATAATATGCTTTTTGGTAATACTGGTTATCCTGAAACTTTGTACTGATTACATTTGTGGACAGCTAAACCACCTAATCTATCTCAAAACATAAGCAGTCTTTTTTCAATTGTTAGTTTCCTTTTTTGTGGTTGAAATGCTATGCTACATGCAGATTGAATGTCTGCATACTTAGAATGGGAATATTTGAGGTTCCATAGTCAGAGTTAAAAACATGTATTTCTGCGTAATACTCAGGCAATATATTAACTCCAATGGTATTTTAATATTTATCATGATCATTTCCTGAAAATATTGGCATACTTGTAAGAAAAGAATCTGTGCAATATATTTTAATGTTCATGTTGAAAAAAATTCATGTATAATTACAAAATAAGGCAGAGTGCAATTATTGTTTATATTTCTTATTTTTTGCCAGAATTAATATAGATCAGTTATTATTCCTTTTTTTTACAGTTGTTACTCCTTTTTTTGTTAGTAAAATAGTTTTCCTGTAAAATGTAAGAGTAAATATTAATATAAACAGATGTGATCGAGGTACCGGTTCAGGTAAATCTTAAATGACTCAAGGTTGCACATCATGATAAAATGCTTTCTTATCTGTTAAAATCTTCAGTATACAATGCTATTGCAAGTTAGGCACATCCAAACAGACCTGGCTGCTCTATCTTCAGAGCTAAAAATGAAGGGTAAAATAACGCAATGGAACCCTGGGGTCTCTAACAGAAGGGCTTGGAAAGATATTTCACACAGAGACTGCTTTAAAAATGTGCAAACCTTTCTGTGTCTATAAAAGAATTAAAGTTTGATGCTGATGTAGATATCAAACTAAAGCTGTAGATATCAAACAGAAAGGAATCAGAAATAGGAGACATTTGACTGTGCTATTAAATATCCTATAGAAATATACAAGAGGCTCATCGTTCACAGACTTAGTTCTATTATGAATGAAAAAGAAACATTTCCCCCACTATTACATGAATGTTATAACTCACTTCTCACTAATTGCAATGATAAGGAGTGTGAAATACTCTGACCAAGGATGTTTGCATCTTTTGAATGGATGTATCTTTTCTTGGACGCGAGGGTTTGAGGGAGAAATGCAAAAAATACATCTATTCTGCTTTTGTCATGCTCATGTCATACAGTCTGTTTAATTATAAGTTGTTTTATCAATGAGTCACTAGTATAGTTGATGTTTCTGGTTGGTATTTTTATACAACTTCTAAAAACAGAACATACTAATGTTCTAAAGAAATGTTATTCTTCTTCCTTCCCAATTATTTTATTCCCTTGATTATTCATGCAAAATAGTATTAATCTCGTGGTTTTCCTTTATTTCCTTTATGTGAATCATTCTATAATCATCAGAAGATTTTTAGGATTATTAGATAAATCCAGAGTTGGCAATGATGACACCCACCAGAATAACAACATTATCTCTTTTAGATTGCACTAGCAGGTCTATGAATGAAATAAGCATGAATTTAATTTAAAATTTTAATTAGATAAAATATTATAATAATGTCAAATATCCTGAGATTTCAGGCAGGAATGCTGACTTCTGGCAGCTTTGATAGTCTAAAATATTAAGTATCAATATAGAGATAGATATAAGTATGATAGAGAGATGGAGATATAGGTACCCACAGCAGGGGGCAGCACTTAGCCAACTTTGACTATTCTTGAAAAGACTTAGCAGGGTTTTGAATCTGGTTTTACTTGGCTGAGAAACTATTGGAAATTGCAGGGTTGTAGGTTAGATTGGGAGGTTGAAAGATGAAGAAAGTGGAAAGCATTTCTTTTCTATTGTCAGGAAAAACAGATAGACATGAGCAGTTTAGGTCAGCCTGAGGGAACCTTTGTCTTATTTCAAGGAACCTTCTGATGCCATAAGTGGTCTCTGGTCCACAGGTTGAAAGACATTGCCTTATACTGTAACTCAAATTTACTGATCTATAGTTCTTATATAGATAATTTTGGTAGTTCTGCTATATGAATAATCTTAGACATCTGTTGGATTTCTTAATATCAAGTTTTTAGATTATTTATGTGCTGTAGCTTTGGAGTTGAAGAACAGATGCTTAAGCAATAAAAACACTACCTTATTACTTGAAGCCTGCTTAAAAAGAATTGATTTGTAACAATGATTAAATCTATAGTGGTCCTTTTAATGCTCTTCTCCATCCTTTAAAACTCCTTTATATTCCTTTCTATCACCACATAAGGGATATGTACAATTTTTCAAATGGCTTTTAGCTAGAACAGTGGTTCCTAAACTGGGGGTAATTAGTCTCAAGGGGGTAATTTGAGCACATCCCCAAGATAATGAACCTATTTGTAATTTTGAATGGAGAATCCAGTTTGGGATGCTGCTGCCAAGATGCTTAAGTAAAACAACATGGTTTAGATTTTTTTTTTTAAAGAAATGGATTTGTTTGAAGTGTTAAACGAAATCTACACAATAAACCTATTTTTTTTGAAGAATATATCTTCAAAACATTTGTAACTGCTTTTGTGTTTTATGGTTTTAATTGTGATATTGTTCATTGTCCAGAGTCAATTAGATTCAGAAATTGAGTAAATAAATAAATATAAATCTTGAATGAACTTTCAGATATAAATATATATAAATTCTCATATGGGAATCTGAAAATTATACCCTGAAGTGGTCATTCTTAATAGACAAATTCTTAAAAATTGTGTAGAAAGGATGGTATATTAAAGTCCCAAATGCTTTACTCTTTTAGTACAGACTGGTTTTAAATCTGAATTTAATTATGATTAATTATAATTATGATTATTAATTATGATTATGTTACCTAATAGTCAGATGAGATAGAAACATAGCTTGATACATGAACTTTAACAAAGAAGTAATTATTAGCAAGTCCTGGACCTATCCACTTAAGTTGGTTTATTACAAACTGGAATAATATAACTAACTTTTTTCTTAGGTTATGCAAATAGCTTCTTTTTATATGACTGATGCTTGCTATATTCTGAAGAAACCCCAATCATGTATGCAGAACCTATTGTGCATAAAACTGAACACATGTAAACTATCTTCATGGGTTCAAATGAATTCAACAAGATGCTTAGGTGAGGTCAACAGACACAATCCTGATTATTCATGAATTCATTTCTTTATGGAATTCTTTGTGTGAAGAATTCTAAGGAAGTCATAGCAAGCAGTCCTAGCTTCCATTTCTGCTCAGCTATGGTTTTCTCTTTTTGATTCTGCAGAAATATTTGCTCACACTACATATGTTTGTCAAATGGACAATATAATGTAGCTATTTCAGATGTGCTATGCTCCAAAAGTATGACAAATAAGTGATAACAATTACAGTCTAAACTATCTGGAAAGCAGTAGGCTGGAAATGGCTGCTGCAAAGTGTCCATACAACAGTTAGAATCAATCTGCCATGTATGTGGCTGAAGGGAGGACAAGACAAAATATTTATTTTATGTTTCTAAATAATGCAGTCACTTCAAAATTACGAACCAATACTATTAGGGACCAATATTTTTGGTGGATATTTGTCATTCTTGATATTCTAAAATATTTTGTAGAAAAATGCACTTAAAATATTTTGATAAAATGTTCTAAAATATTTTGTAGAAAAATGTACTTACTACCAAGATAAATAGTAAATATATTGACAAAACTCTTAGGATAATGATAACAAACCTGTAGATAGATATTTCCTGTCTTCATTTCCTTTCTAATAGCTCATCAGATCAGGGGCTGTCATTAAAGGAAATTTTTCAATGGGAACTTCCTGTCTACTTTACCTAATTCATTACAAAGAACGAATTTCTGTTCAATAGAATGTTCAGAAATTAGCAGTTTGAAATAATAATAATAATAATAATAATAATAATAATAATAACAACAACAGCAGCTTCCTTCAATAACACCAATGGTTTATTAATAATTGCCACTTCCTGCAATAACATCAGTGGTTCACATCAGTTTTTTGCAATAATACTGCAAAAAAATGCGCTACTTGGGACATCATATATTTTCAGAAGATACTTGGTTGATACCTAGGATGTTGATCAGCACCAGTCAATGATATTTGTGATACATTTTTAAATGTTCAGTTGACTGAGTTTCATGTTTAATGAATAAAAGAGATAATAATAATATTGAGGAACATGTTATTATAATTTTCAAAAAGGCTTCTATAGTTCAGAAATATATACTTATTTTATTACACTATATGGAATTAAATGAAATATATGACTGCCACCCTGATTCTATCCCGAATTAAGGAATTACAGGGTTGTTAAAAAGGGAGGGTTTTTTAATATGATTCTACAAAACAAGTGGAATCTTTGTTGTGATATGTATTATATAGCAAACAACTCAATTAGATGTTACCTGAATTTTAGGAAGGACAAACCATTGCCTTGTTACCATTGTGGAATAAAACTATTTAATAAACTTTGCTATTGTTATTTTTTAAAAAGAAATAATGACACATAAAATACCATAACCATGACTACACTGGTTTAAGATAATATTTTGTAAAATTGTTAATAATTGCAAAATGGGTAAATAATATAATAGGTTCCAGATAAATGATATTGTAGTTTTTAGTATTTTCAAGGAAGCCAATCAACCTCCAACTAGTTTTAAACTGGGTTTTTATATGCGTGGATGTATTAATTATCTAAATAAATTAATTTATTATCCAACAATTAAAGAAAGTTCAGAAATTATTCATCCCATCCCTACACCCCAAATCTACAACCTGTTCTTATTATTCAGGCTTCATATTGTGTAGGTTTACAAAAGTGAACATCTTTAAAATTGTTTATAACAGTTGGGCAAAACTTGTCAAGTGAAGGTTAATTGCCTTTCAGTTAAAGCAGTTCTCTGCACAGATGGGTTATCAGGCCCCAACACTCATTACAAGATTAATCTTGTTTCCGACAAGACTTCCCTTTCCTCCAACTGATTTTGCTCAGGCACTGGATCTTTCATCAGCCGTTAAAATAAGGGTGGATTACCCCTGGGATATTTAATGTTTGAGTGCCATGAAACAATACAGAATGTGTGACATATCAGCAAAGAACATCTTTAAGAGACAGCACATTTTCTTAGCATTATGAAGGCCGAGATTCATAAACAACTGAAACAATTGCAAGGCTTTGAGTTAGCCCCACGAACCAGATTCATCCCTGAGCCTTCCTTCAAATGTTAGCATTGTTCTGAATAGACTTCAGATTCTTTTCAAGGCTGCATTTTCTTGTTATTTTAAGGAATGTTTGTGATGATTTTTATGAGATTTGCAAAATCACTACTGGGAAAACTCATGAGTTATACTATTCTTTAAAAAGGACTTAGCATGATTGCCACAGTTCTTTTGTTTTCTTTTGATTTAAACAAGGTTTTTGTTTAAAAATTCATTTAACATTCAGGATGATTTTTCCTGGTGGTCTTCATTAGATAATTATTAATTCTGCATTCCATCTGAGGGAAGAAGTTTTACTTTGAAGTAACAGAATACTAGATTATTTATTTCCCATTCTTTTGTGTGTGATTTCTTATACATTTAACAATAACTTTTAAAGCAATACAACAAGAATTTGACTGTCATATGATATCATTTGCCTAACATATGTATTTAAAGAAGTAACTAAAAATATTTCCGTATGGCATCCTACAGAGAATTATTTTGTCTGCTAAATACTCCTATGGAAGCAATACTGAAAGGAAATGTTGCCCCATAATTTTATTTTATTGAGTGGCTTCATATACTGTCAATTTGAAAAAAGTTGATGGATCAACTACCTATATGAGAAAAACAAGAAATGTAAATCACAACGAGTGTAGAACAGTAAAAGAGATATAGGAAGTACTTCTTTAAATTCATAAAAAAATGTGTTCAGACTAAGTTTATTTCGTGATGTTTGATATAACTTGGCAGAGATTTGGCTGTTATGTTCCTTCTATGAAACCAGTAAATTCCAAAACAAATATTAGCAAATATTAATAATCCCAATCAACAATCTACCTTGTATTTCCACATAATTTCCTGCTCTGTCCTCCAGTCAGCAACTAATTTGGCTTCTATAAAGATTTCCTCAACTTTAAAATTTTTTGCATATCAAGAGGACATAAGAAAGAAAAAGCTGCCTCAAGTATGATGTGTAGAGCTGGACAGTCTATTATTAGTCTATTTCAATGTCCATATTTTAAATGGTAATTCTATGACTGAAACTTGGAGTCTTGCATTAAAAACCATAACTTTGCATAATGCTTTTTTTAAAAAAAAAAAATCATTTACACATACAATTTTTGTACACAGCATTTTACAATACAATATAAACTGCACTATTACAAAAGACAATTAGTATCCAGTCTCCAAAATGCTCCAGAAAATATATACTTAGTTGAACTTTCATTGCTAAAAAAAGAGATCCAAATGTTTGTATCTGCTGGAATAGTGTGATGATCTCACAGCAGATTTTTAAAAAATGCTGCCAAGCCAGGTAAGGACAATTGCTGTCATCACTATGTGAGTATCTACAGATATTCTATCATCATTATCATCATCATTATATATGTTGCCCTGCTTCTACTGGTAGTGGTATAATATTGCATGATCTTCTTCGAGCATTTTGTAGGATTCTTGCTACATGCATAATTAATGGCATTCTTGTCTTTTCCCTTATTCTCTGAGTGTCTCAGTCTTATGGCCCTAAAGAACTAATATTGGGAAGCAACCCAATGGAAGTTGGAAGTATATATGATTTGTCTCTTGCTTTGGAAAATTTATATAGTAGATTCTTGTAAGAACTGCTTGTAAACGTTTTGCTAAGCAGATTCAACACAATTCTTTGTGTGTTTACAAGCCACTCTTTTGGAACAAGTATTTACCTATTATAGCAACTTCATCTTCAGAATTCCTATCAGTTCACAGAAGTTGGCTGTGGAGTCACACATCTTTTTTCTAGAATTCTCAAATTCCACATCTTCTGGACCTCTGCTCATTTTCATCAGCACTAAATAACTCAGTAAATAAAAGGAAGGTTGCCCTGTTCATTCCCATCCTGGGCAAAAAAAAAAAGGAATAACAATTCTCTCATTGAATAGCAATTCTCTCTCTCTGATACTGGCCTACTTAAGCTCCACTGCTACCAGTTCTCCCATTGCTAGATTCAGCAATTTGGATTGTCTGGTTTCCATGAGTTCTATGAGATTTGTCATAGAACTCATTGGAGGCTTCTTTTTCCGGATAATTTTCTTTATTTGCCAAATGACTGGTAAGATATTTCCGTGCCTATACTGTCGTACCTCAGGTACCTGAGTATGTAGCTGGCCACCTTGCTTTTGATTGTCATCTCTCTCCAGTCATAGGAATCACTGTATCTTCTCAATAATGATTATTACCTTCTGGAACAAATCATGGCATCAGCCTTATCATATTCCTAATCAATAGATATATTCTTCTTGGAACAGCCAAACATAAGCTGATGTAGTTCATTACATATACTGATTTTCCACCTGTATCTTTCCATCTAAATATGTTAATTAATTTCTCCTGCAGTGGACCATCTTGGATGGTATATTAATGGCTAATAGTTCTGCCAGTTTGGTCAGTACTTTGAGTCTTTCATAATTCTCTCCAAGGTGGCTTATGTGGGTTGCCCAATACCAAACAAGTTGACACAATGCCAACCTCACTTTCAATCTATATGTATACAATAGTATGGTCATCAACCTGTTCATCCATAGTTAGCTAAGTATTCAAAAACAAAAACCGCATCCCTTAGTTCTGACCCACATCAAAAGATTTTTGTAGTTTCAGTTCTTAATCTTTTGTAAGAGGAATGGGATTTCCAGACAATAAGAAGCAACTTTTTGTTCTGATGGAATGCACCTCTGCTATATCTTTTTCCACCTGTTCCCCTAATCATAAAAGTCTTTATAAGGATTATTAATAGAAGTCATCTACCTGCAACTTTCTCATAGTTTTAAATGGCCTCTATAGCTAATGGTTGCTTCTTTGTTGCCTCAGTTGTCTCTTCTCACCAAGCCTTTCTCTGCTAGCAAACCAACCTGACTTATTCTCCTTCCATCAAACCTCAATCTTAATATCTTGTATTCTACAACTTGGTTGAAACTGTTATCCTGGCTTCTTGAAAGCCAGCCATACGAGAGTCAATGAAAATCCTTCACACAATAAGAATATTTTTATCTCCAGAAAGACCACATGAAGGGTGTGGTCTTACTTCCCAGTTCTTCTCCAAATATATAATAATAATTTTAATACTTTCTTTGACAAGACTAAGCAGCTGATTCCACAGTAGGTCTAAGAGACTGTCAGATATATATGCAGCTTTCCTTCAAATAATCATATTATCAAAACTATGCCAAAATCCATTCTTTGGTCAATTGATGTTAATAAAACTCCACATAATAAACTAGCTACTTATACATACATAAGAAACTGTAACAAAATTGAAAAATTGACACTAAAAGTGATGGCTTGTTTTTTGTCTTTGTTTTCTAGTGAATGCATACAGTCTGCCCTTTAGCTCCACTTTGTGTAAGCTGACTCCATGGTTTCTTCTTGGACCCAAAATACTAGATTTGGCATGATTTGGCACCTCAAAACATGATGGGTATGAATGAAGGGGGAATCTTCCATCTAACACTCCAGTTAACTCTAGAAATTTCCAGTGGCTGTCTATAGAAGCTTGTAGTATATGCATGTAAATTTGATGATGATCTCTTTGCCAACTCCAATAATATAGACACACATAAACACAAGGAACTGAAAAATGTTTTACTTTGAAAATTAGGTTTTGTTTGGAGTTATATCTTTAAACATAATGGTTTAGCAAAATTCCCTGAAAACAACACTTGTAAGGACTGTTTAGATTTAGTTAATGTATTATTTTGTTTAGTTGTTCTGCATCTTTATTCAGATATTTAAACTGTGACAAAAATTCACCTCTGCTACCACAATTTACTAAACTCTTTATTGTTTATGTACCTTTAGGCTTTTAATTTGTTACTGGAAAAAGAAAATGATGCATTAGGTATAACTGCCTTAATTTATTCAAACAAGATAGTTCTTGTAATAGACTAATGTGTAAAACTAATATTAGTATAAACTAGATTTTGATTCCTGAGCAAAATGAAATTAGATCCTGCAAAAATTACATGACAATTAATGGAGTCTAATATGTAGAAATACTTGATACATTATTTCATACATTTTCAGTCATAAACTTAGATGCATATTTTTATTGGACAGCCAGAGTGTTGTGATCATTTATACAGTATAGGAACATAAACAGAGAGACCATAAAGAAACTTTATAAGGACTGTAGCTGGGATGAACAAATGAATGAATGATGCCAGGATCTTGAAAACCCATATTATATCATAATGGAAGAAGTCAACTAAAAAATGACATGTATAGAACATCTTCCTTTGAAGGGGGATATACCGTGTTTCTCACAAAATAAGGCCGGGCCTTAATTTTTTTTTGACCCCTGAAAAAACAGCTAGGTCATCTTTTCGGGGGTGACTTAATTCCCCCCCCACCGAGAGCGGCCCATATGCACATGCCTCTCTGTGAGGCCGCTTCTATTGGCCGATGAAAGCTCCCCGAGGGCAGAGTCCCCAGCTGCTTCAGGGCGAGGCATGGCTGCCCGTGTCCCCTCGCCATTAGGCAGTCTCTTTTGGATGATGGAAGCTCCCCAAGTGCAGTCACCAGCCACTTCAATTGGCCAATAGAAGTGGCCTCGGGGCGAGCACACACACACACACACACACGCTCCCCTCGCCGCAAGGCCGCTTCTATTGGCAGATGAAAGCTCCCTTGAAGGCAGAGTCCCCAGCCGCTTCAGGGCGAGGCGTGGCTGCCCATGTCCCCTTGCCATTAGGCAGTCTCCTTCGGGCGATGGAACCTCCCAAGTGCAGTCACCAGCCACTTTGATCGGCTGGCAGAAGCAGCCTTGGGGTGAGCGCACATACACACACACTCCCCTCACCCCGAGGCCGCTTCTGCAGGCCGATCAAAGTGGCTGGTGACTGCACTTGGGAGCTTCCATCGCCTGAAAGAGACTGCCTAATGGCAAGGGGACATGGGCAGCCACGGCTCGCCCTGAGCAGCTGGGTGACTGCTGCTTCAATGGGAGCTTTTGTCTGTCGATAGGATTAGCTGCATTGTGGTGAGGTGGAGTGTGTGTGTGTCTGCTTGCCCCCGATGCGTCTATCCGGCGCGATTGATAAGTGGCTGGTGAAATGCATTTTGGGGAGTCTTCCATCACCCGAAAGAGATCTTGCTAAAGGCGAAGGACACCGGGGAAGCCAGCCCTGAGAGCAGCTGGGGACTCTGCTCAGGGCTTCTATTGCCTATCTGGGGTATTCTAGCCTAGCAACCTGGTAGGGCACTCCTAAAGGAAGTTTCTCTCCCGATTCGCCCTCTCCCTCTGCCTTCCCCCGCCATCTTCCTTCACCTCCTGTAGTTATAACGAACGATTGAGAAATGGCGGAGAAACGATGGTTTAGAATAGCCTAAATTTTGGGGGCATGGCTTAATGTTCACTGTCATTTCACTTCATGCCTAGAAATCATGCTGGGCCTTCCTATTGGTGGAGGCCGTATTGTTGGAGAAACACGGTAGGTATATAAGAAGTTTTTTAAAAACAACAACAATGAAAGTGGGCTGAGTGAGATGGGCAGGATAGTGATAAATGAAATTATAAGTAGTGATGTCTTAATTCATAGCTTTAAGGTTTAGTAGATCAAATCTCTTGGTACTTTTTATTTATTATAGCTAAAAACAAATTTCCATGTATGTCTCTGGATATTAATCAGCAGAGCATGATTAGACAACCCAAGCAAGCAGAACTATGTTTCATGTGTTTTGTGAGCCCAAGTATATAGACTGATTATGCAAAATAGTGGTGGTGAGAAGATTGTTATATTTACTAATACTATATATTTGATAAAACATGTAACATGATCAAGTCCTGGAAGATTCTTGGTAGCAAGCAACAACATGTACAAACAAAAACAAAAATAATTCAATCACAATAAAAGCATCATCAAAGTGCAAAAAACAAACTCAAGATAGGTCCCCACAGTCAGACATCGGTCTATTGGGGACCATGTATTTTTCTTTGAAGAAGGTATTCCATACAATCAGAACCAGTGATGGGATTCTAATTTTTTTACTACCAGTTCTGTAGGTGTGGCTTGGTGGGCATGGTGTGGCTTGGTGGGTATGGCAGGGGAAGGATACTGTAAAATCCCCATTCCCTCCACACCCCACTAACCTGCTTTCCAGCTCCATTCTCCTGTGCAAGGCAACAAAAGAAGACCCAGCCGATCAGCTGGGACTCGGGAGGCAGAGAATAGATGGGGGTGGGACCAGTCAGAGGTGATGTTTGCCGGTTCTCCGAACTACTCAAAATTTCTGCTATCAGTTCTCCAGAACTGGTCAGAACCTGCTGAAAACCCCCTCTGGTCAGAACCACCAAATGGACTCAACCAAATTGTCATTTTGTATTTGTTTTCCAAACAATTAAATCTGTCCTGCGGAGTGCTCAACTCCTGTTTGCTTTTAATCATTCCTGTCTCAAAATTCTGGAAAATCATGCACAATCAGAGTCAGAGAAAGTTTAAGTAGATTTACAAAGGAGCTTATTTGAGAAATGAAAATTGAGAATAAATCCAATTGGATTCTTGGAATCAGGATGCTGAATTAAGTAGACCCTTGCTGTGGTCTAGCAGACCCATTTTTGCATTCTTATTTTACAGTACTGATTTAGCAAACATCTAAGTCTTGTGCACAAGAATTAAAATTATTTTCAACAAACATCTAAAAGGAAGCATAGCTGGCATCTGCCCAATGTATTGTGTAAAACTCATGTTCAATGTAGCTAGGGATGGATGCTTCAGATATTTTCTTTGGCTCAGTCTATTGTTTTAGGTTTTTCAAGGCACTAATTAAAATATATTCTGAAGTTCTTTCTTAAGCCCCTGTCCCACTGCACTAACAGATGCAAAGAGGATGTAAAACGTTAAAAAAAGCTTGCCATCCGTTGGAAAACGCTATGCATCCGTTGTGTACTCATTGCATACGTGTTTCATACGCTCTATCCATCAAGCATCCGTCCACTGCGATTTCATCCACGCAAGAAGTTTTGAGCTGCACAAAACTTTGTGAACGGATGAACTTTCCGCTGTGTACAATGTAAATCCGTGACATACGAGCAACAAACGTTCTATGTCTGTTTATCATCTGTTAAACGTCCACTGTATCCTCTCTGAATCCTCTGGGCATCCTCGCAACTCACATCCATTGCAGCTGAAAACGGAAGGAGGGAGGAAACAAAAGGTACACGGAATGACTACACAGCGTTAGTAGCACGGAAATAGAAAGGATGTGCAGTGAACGGTTTGCATCCGATATACATCTGCTAGGCTTCCTATGAACATCTGTTTAACATCCCCGCTACATACTACCCACGTCCGTTCTTTTCCGTTCTGTTTATGCAAATTTTCACCACTTTTTGGAGAGGATGACAACGGATGGAGCCACCCCGAAATTTTGCTCATCCGCTGTGTCCTTTATACATACGTTTTGCGTCCATCGGCCAGTGGGACCTAGCCTTTAGTGAAGTTTATTTCATGGAGAACAAATATGGATTTTTTAAAAATGTAATAATTAAAAAGTAATTAGATAACATTTTTAATAAACTACTTTTCAAAATTTTCCAATACAACTTTAAACTCAAATGCTCACATACTTATGGCTTGGTTTATTCTGTGGCAACTATTTATTTATCATAGTTACATATACCACTTGAAAAGCTTTACTATAGGGTTTTCTTCTGTACAACTTAGGCTTTTAATAATTATTACATTTCTTATTTTCTTAGGATCCAGTTTTCCCGTTACATCCATCTACTTATTTAGGTCACTATTTCTGTGTACATGGAAGGCCAATTTGCATCCTAACTTTAGCATGGATATGTGGGTATATTCCTGTGCCCATCCTTTATTTCTTGGGTTGTATTGATTTTAGCCTATGTATTTTTTGTTAATAGTCCTAGAGACAGATATTTCTTTAATTGATGACAAAAAGGTCGACATGATCTGCAGTATGCCTTGATTCATGTTTTCTTTTTCCTGGTTTGCTTGGGAAACAGCACAGCGAAATCCCTTTCCCTATGCCCTAATATAGTTAACTTTTACCCTCCTATTTATGTTAAAAATATTTCATTCAAAGGACAATTAAGCAGTTAACATGTAGATAAAATAGGCAGAACATCAAAATAAAGTGATTTATTTAAAAGTAAATAAATGATATTCTAACATGAGAGATAATCAGCTCATATGAAGGAGTAGTGCTCTTGCAGAAATTCTGTATGGTAATATAAAAAGACATATGATATCAGAAAGCAAATCACCAAAATCAAATAGTTCAAACAATTTCAATTCCATCTCTAAATTTTTTAAATGAAAATTTAGATAAAAAGTTTGATGATTTAACAACAGTCATAAGGATGATACTCAGATACAGGTAATAGCAGCTAAATCAGACTTGCAATTGGGTAGATTGGAAGTCAATTTGTTGCTAACAGAATTGAAGGTAAGAGAATTGCAGGTGCTTTGAAGAAGGCAGAATTTAAAAGGCTTAGAAATGTTAATATGAATCAGTAATGAACTTTCTTAAGAAAATTGATGGAGATTGTTGAATAGCCTTATATACAATCAGAAAACGACTGTTAACAGATGTTGTGATTCAACTTGTACAAAAACCTGAATAACAAGAGGTGGAGAGATATTTACAACAGAGTTGACTTTGGGAAATAAGATGCAGTTGTTTGGAAATAAATACATAATAAAGTAAATCTTGTGAATTTTTCATTTAAATTATTTTGGAAATTTTGGAAGATGAAAAAAAGATAAGATAAGATAACATTTATTGTCATTTTTTACTGTGAGCAAAGTGGCCCATATTAAAAAGTAGCTCTATACCTATGCTTGCTACAAAACTATGTGGTTGGGCTTAGTTTTTTGGGGGGAAACTAAGGGAAAAATATCTGCCTCTGCCTACCAGCATCCATCGGTATTCATCTGGATAGCATCCTGTCAGGATATGAGAGAGTTGAGGGCTGTTTGAAAAGTGAAACAATATTTGCTGTGTGAGCAAGGATACAGCAAGGAACCTGGGCGTGGCTTAGCTCAACTGTTTTGTACTGAAACTGCTTGGTGCTGTGAAACTAAAACTGAAACTCCTCTCCTCTGCTTGTGTTTTGTATTTAGAACAGATTTCTTTTCAGGTGGGGAGGGGGATTAGAATTCCTGAGTATCAGAGCGTGTTAATAATAATATACAAAACACTAATGCTCTGATGGTCATTTTGAAAAATCCTTCCACCTAGAAGCCAAGAGGAACATACGTGCCAATATAAGCATATTCTGCTTATTATCTTGAAAATATTGTTGGTTTTTAATATTGAAGCATTACAAGTATTCCTGGAAATAATTTTTTTAAAAAAATCAGTTGTCTGTTTGGCTGATTTGGAAACCCCAATCTTTTTAAATGGCTGGCAATGTCTTTACAGTTGTACAGCTTTTCCAATTTCAGTTGAAGTTCCTTCTACCTGCTTCTTTTTCCTTCTCAGAGTTTTTACAAAACCAATCAAAGCAGCAGCTTCATTCTTCTTGCAACGACACATTGTTTTATGGACATAGGTTGCTTGAAGCTCATGCTTTGTTTTCCTGGAAAGTTGGCAGTATTGCAAAAGATAACGGAAGGATTTGTAGGAAACACACTTGTTATACTGCTAAAGTTAGCAACCTGCAGAAAATATCAAATTCCTACTTCTCAACAATTTTATCAAAACCTTTCTGTGATTTAAAAAAAAAATCTTATATTTCCTGTTGATTTAAAGAATAGAAAATAGTGGAATATATTGACCTTTATATACATACGCGACATCTGAAAGACAAGTTATTTCTATGGCATATTCCATAAAAATAACTTTTGTCCATTACTTCCTTATTCCTAGCTATGATGAGAAACTGGCATAATGGTAAATATACCAGTTATTTGGTATCTGTGTTTCTTTCTATCTTTTTCACATGCTTGCTTGCTCCTTACTGTATAGCTGTATTCAAAATACGTTCTGTAGGTAAAAATAAATTATCAATGCATCATTAAAGATACAGGCTAAAACAAATAAAGAAAAAAATGAAGAAATTGGTAATAAGCACTAATGGGGAACTTTTCTAATACACAGGCAAGTATCACTCCTTGGACAGTAAAATTCAACCTTGTAACTCATAATTCTAGGTACTAATTGAATATAGAAGTACTTAAAATGATATTCATAAAGATCAACTGTTCTCCTACAAGCAATTTGTATTCTGGTTTAATGGACAATAAGCTATGTAGATAGGTTTGCAGGGCAGTTCTTCCAGTGATACCAAGGAATAATGTAGTGAAAAAAGTTCTGTATGCAGATTCCTGAAGTAATGGATTACAAATGTCATGGAAATTTATCTTTCATTTTAGGATTAATACAATATTGCCATGAAGCTGAGGGTTTCTTTTAGCCTCTAGATGACTTTTCTGTGTGGTATAAATAAGAAGTGCTGCTTTTCCTCTAGTGAGGAATGTTTTCTTAAATCATACCTGGAGCTGACTTTTATTTTATGAGCTCTGACAGCCAAATGAACTGCAAGATCTAATAATCAAAGTGAAAGAGCACAATGAAAAATGAGATTAAAATTAAATATAACAAAGAGCAAGCTAATAATGACAGGTATAGCAATGAGCTTTAAAATTTACAATTATGATATTTAAATAGTACATATTCCCACTTTTAGAACTATCAACAGCAAAGGAAGAGCTGTCAAATACATGATGAAGACTATCCCTTGGAATGTGTCAAATGTAAGCAATCCTTCTTGAATAATGAAAGTCAGTCATTCTATTATCTACCACTTATGCTACAAGAATCTCATCAGACTGCTTTCCTTCCCTTAGTTATGACCAAATAAGACTTCATGGCTGTACAAGTACTTCAAGCTAGACCCCCTCCCCCTGCTTGACTCCTCCTTCTAGGCTGGCTGGCAGTTTCCTATTCCTTTTCCTACTCCTATTCCCAGTATAGTTGCAATGAACACTTTGGGAAAGATATTCAAATGTTATGTCTATACCTATAGATACCAGAACCTTGCAATTGTTTTTCCTGTGACATTCTATGGATGTGAATATTGGAATGTTAAGAAGCAGGAGAGAAAGATATTGAAGCTTTTTGAATTTTTGTATTGGGGACTATTGTAACATTACCATGGCTTCCCAAGACTTACTGCTACAACAGATCTTAGAACAAATCAAACCAGATTTCTTACTTGAGGAGGCACATTGACTAAGCTCATATTTTGGACTCATAACAAAGGGTTATAACATTATAACAAAGGGTCAAAGTTCCGACTGATGAACCCAACCTGCTTGGGTTTGAATTGAACCCAATTGAACCCAAGATCATCAATTGTGATGATTCAATCTCTTTAGGCAAAGCTTTATTGACTACATCATTTCAGCACAGATTAAGACAAGCTCTGGCTATTTCCTGCACAATCCTGTATAATTACAGTTTCGAATCCTCCCTCCCTTTTCTTGGTGCAAGTCACATTGTCCAATTAAAAGCAGTTGAATTATTATGAGAAAATACTTCTGAGGAACTTAGCCACCTGTTGAAATGTCCTTGGTTCCCACGGGTTGCTCTCCTGATGTCTGGAGGAGCTTATATTCCAATTCCCCCCTCCTCTTCCCCTTAGTTCATTGGCAAGCTGAGAGGTGATAATGGTTACAACAGCATAAACACTTTTTGAAGCTTGATAGTGTAGTTGTCTTGATTAGTCTAAAATACTGGTAAAAGTGGCCAGCAGTAAAATGATTGGATTACAAAAGTGATAGGTGCACCCCTAGAAAGTATAAAGGGCTAGGATGGGAACAGATTATCCTGGAGTAGATTTATTTATTGGTCATGAAAATGTACACCAGTTTGATGGCACATAATTGATAGATTACTTATTCAGTCAGTGTTACATTTTATAACATTTGTGAACAATAATATCCTTGAAATATATTTCACCTGTAAACATTTCAACTTCTCAATCTTTTTGTTTTAGAAAAAAGTTATGCAAAATACCTACTTCCTGTGATTCATTTTATTATATTCTCATTTACATTTAAGGGAAAATTATGAAAATAGACCTTTTGCACATGAAGGAACTGCACAGCACAGCAACTTTCTGCACATGAAAAAAACAAACATTCAAAGACAAATTGATACTGAAATTGCTAAAAGAGACAAAACCTGTTCTTATATGTTTAGTTTCATCTGTATAAACCAGAGCTTTAACAAAGTATGATTTTCTGCCCTTTGTATGTTTTGTCTGTTATTGGCCTTCATTGAAACAATTCCAAGTATTAATGTTGACTTTTAAAACCTAACTAAGTATGGATAAAAATTAAAAACATTATTAGGACTGTTCCTTACATACAAGTCTGCCCATATCTTAGAATCTGATAGAGAACCCTCTTTCAATTTCCAGACCTCAGTTGATGAGAGCAAGAGTAGTTACCATTTCACTGCCCCTAAATTGTATAGTTCTCTGCCCTGAGTATCCAGATTAGTTTTTGTTGTTGTTATTGATGATGATGATGATGATGATGATGATGATGATGATGATGATGACATTGAAGAAAATAATTGCTTTATGGAAAAGTAAATGACATTTAATGCCTTATTTTCAAAATTGAACCTGCCTATATACTAAATTTTCCTTTTTTCTTTGGATGTATTCCTTATTTATTTTACTTTTTATTATTTGCCTGGAAGCAGGACATGGTTATTTAATAATAAATAAATTATTAATTTACTTGATCTTGGTTACTTTTCCTTTTTAAAAAAAAATTCAGGAAGCATTATCAGTTGTAAGTGAAGATCAGTCTTTGTTCGAGTGTGCCTACGGGACTCCCCATCTTGCTAAGTCAGAGATGACAGCTTCTTCTTCCAGTGAATATGGGCAAACATCAAAAATGAGTCCACGTATCCCCCAACAGGACTGGTTATCCCAGCCTCCAGCCAGAGTCACCATAAAAATGGAATGCACCCCAAATCAAGTTAATGGCTCAAGGTAAAAACAACAACAACAAATTTGTAAAATAAAGCTTTATTTTAATTTGTTTCTACATACATTTCCTTGGGGCTTTTCCTGAGTATGACATTAATACCAAGCCTTTGAAATACTTGTCTGTCTCCCATTTCTCTTTCCAAGGAAGAATATAAAGGAGATGCCATGTTTATTTAAATATGAAATCACACCCATGCAAACACAGAAATAAACTAGACAAGAGCCACACATGTTGCTCTTGTGATATGTTGCTATTGTGAATTCATTTGCCAAATGCAGTCAACAGTAAGATAAGAAGTGTATTTATGTGGTTGCTAAGAACTGACAGTGGCTTGATGGCACATAATGATCATAACCACAGAAAGATAAACTACTAGCCTTAGAGTTGCTAAACAGCAGCAACCATTAGTCACAGATAACAGTTTCCCTTGACATTGTCTTGTTTCTGATGATAAGATTTCTATTCCTTGTATATTTCTATTTGAATCATAGTATTTTAAATTTATAAATTAATAAATACACCTTTTAAGCAAGCGTATATACTATTTTTGATTTATATATATGAGGGAGGGAGGGAGGAAGGAAGATTACTTCAATTTCAAATTGTGTTTTGTGGTTCCTGCTTTGCTTTTTATTGGGGTTCTTACTGGAAGAGTGGTGGTCGCGCAGTGGTTAGAATGCAGTATTGCAGGCTAACTTTGCTGACTGCCAGGTGTTCGATCCTCACTGGCTCAAGGTTGACTCAGCCTTCCATCCTTCCGAAGTTGGTAACATGCGGACCCAGATTGTTGGGAGCAATATGGTTAGTCTGTAAACTGCTTAGAGAGCATTGTGAAGCAATATATAAATTTAAGTGCTATTGCTATTCTTAATAAATTAAAAAAAACATTAGTATGACTAATTAATATTTTTATTAAATGAGTCAAAGTAGATTTATTTCTTTGCCTATCAACTGCTTAATTAGTGGAATTTGTGGCTGGCTGAGCAGAAGCCCATTTCTTCAAGTGAAGTGAAATGAGGCAACTCTACCCTTTTGTTGTTTAGAAGCAGAGACCTGTGTGGATTTGGGAAGCTGTTTTAAAAGAGTGATGTTCATAAACCTTTGTCAGAATGAATCACTTTCCTGAGATTGTTAAACTACTTAAGTGGCTTATAAGTGCTGCCTTGCACTTAATTTGAAATAATGAATTTAATCTTATACAATAGTATAAGAGTTGCATATATGACTCAATTATTTCCAAATTATCAGATAAGGACAATCAAATGCTGTGAAGGTTGTAGATAGTAATCATATGAACCAGAGATGCTGTGCCAGTTGCCAGGTGCCCAAATCTTGATCATATGGCCACAAGGACACTGTGACAGCCACAAGTTTGAGGATTAGTCAGAAATCTACTTTTTCAAGTGTTAACTAAATTTAAAGTAACAAGTAGTCTGGAACAAACTAGTGTAAATGTATTAATCTGATCTCACGTATTGGGCAAATAGGCTCTTATTTATTATATAGCATAGATTTATCTATTAATATTATGGATATTTTAATTATATTGTTTTATGTTGAATTATAATATTTGCATTTCAGTGACTTGTGGAATAATTTGGAAACAAAATAAACATATTTAATTTTTCTAAATAGAACTCTTAGAGTTGAATCTCCTAAAATTTCAGCATTGAACTCTCTATTCCACCTGACATCCATTTTAGACTTCAAAAGCTAACAGAAACAAGATTGTGAGAGATTGCAGATGAGCAGCACATAAAACTTTCCTTAGAGTACTTCCTTCACTTCTCAACTTTTTTTCAAAAAAATATTCTATATTATCCAGGAAATTTTAAATTATTTCCTTAGGACTTCCCCTGACAACTGCAGTGTGACAAAAACTGGAAAGATAACTAATAATACTGAAAATGTTGGCATGAACTATGGAAACTATATGGAAGAAAAGCACATCCCTCCACCGAATATGACTACCAATGAACGAAGAGTTATTGTTCCAGCAGGTGAGCAAATATTTACTATTTAAAGACAATGTATCTTATCACTAAATACATCACTAAATACATACTGATTTCAGAATACAACTGGAGCATACACTTAATTCTCTTCCATTGAAATTAACAGCATAGTGTTTAATTTGGTAAAATTATGTTGTTTTCAACATCTCAGAAATCAGTTTATGCATAAATTCAAGGAGGAGAAAAAAAGGAGGAAAAAGGAGGAAGAGAAGGAGAAGGAGAAGGTATAATGCACTGACAAACACTTAGGGGAAACTTGTTTAATTTATTTTTTCACAGGACAAAGGCTGGAGGAGGCAAAACACTGAGATAATAAGATCATTGGAAGTGAGGCAGAATTTTTCTTGTTTTATCCTCATTTTTATAGAGTTTTTGTAATTATATTTATATTTTTTTTTTGTTAGATTTCTGCCAAAAATTAGTATGTTTTGTATTGTTAATTTTGGTCATAATATTCAAATTAGGATTCTCCTGGGGAAACAGGAGACTATAGGCAAGTTATGCTCTGCCTGTTTTTGTCTGACAATGTTATGTAGAATTTTATTAAAACAGTTAAATCCAAGGATACATTATTACAAAAGGAAGAAAAACCAGAAGGACTGCCAAATGAAGTGAAAGGCTTATTATTATTTATATATTTCATTTTATGGATTTATATACCTGCCTCACTCAACGGTGGCATACATTATCAATAACAATAATTATTTTATAAAAAATACAAAATAAGCCAAAGTATAAAAAAGAATCTAAACAAAAAACAATAAACACATAAAGTACCAAGAAAAACTCCATTCAGTTTGTCATACTATTATTTCAAGTATCTTCTTAAAGTACCAGCACCTACCATTCCCTGATCTTCTGGTTTTGGACACGTTGAAGAAAAACATTTCAGTTGCTGTCAAAACTTTCAGAAAACCTCATGCTGGTTGTCATGGCACATAGGCTAAATATATACCTGCTTCTTAGGATCTGAAAACAAGAAAAAGTTATTTTACATTTAAGTGATGAAATACTATGTAATGAGTTTGTTTAATTCAATGAGTTTGCTGTGGTCTTTAAACCACAAATATGCACAGTATATTTCATACTGCAATAGGGAAAATGCTCCAGAAAATTGCTAAAGATCTCTTCTAGAGCAAATATTTACTCATGGTTAATGTTGGTAATATTTATCTGATGATAAATCAGAGTCACTTCTAAATGAAATGAGTGGCAAATAAATTTAGGAAGGAGGAACAAAATGGTTCAAAAGTGCCCATATAGAAAAGGGAATAATGTATCAATTAGTTGGCGGAGATAGGTTAAGTATTTTATACCTTTAGTTGATATTACAATTATTTAACATCACAGGCTTAACATCTCTTAAAATAGATTTCTATGTATTCTGAGCCATATCTTGCACCACCAAAATAAATGCTGTGCTACATACTTTTTCAATTTCCCCACTTTTTTGCAAATCTATTTTAAGGTTCCCTCCCTCCTTTCTCCCTCTCCCAGACTCAAGACCAAATCTGTTTCCAGAGTCTTCTAGTACATAGTCTTTTTAAGTTCATAAAAGCAAGAATTCTAGAATTATTCAATAAAATTAATCAGTATTAGTTGAACATGTTTGCCCTGGGAAAAGAGCTTAGAAATTTTTGCATAAGCGCACCAAGGTGCCTGCCATCCCTGTCCTATTGTTTCTTTTTATTTTTCTTATATGTATCCATTTCATGTATTCATAACTATATTTATACTTATACTTGTTATCTTATAATTGTTTGACAAGATAAATAAATAAACAAAAAAAAATAAAATGACATTTTTTGCTTTCAAAATAGATCCTACATTGTGGAGCACAGACCATGTACGCCAATGGCTAGAATGGGCTGTCAAGGAATATGGCCTCCCAGATGTGGACATCATGCTATTTCAAGATATTGACGGAAAGGAGTTGTGTAAGATGACCAAAGATGACTTCCAGAGGCTCACACCAAGCTACAATGCAGATATTCTTCTTTCACACTTACACTACCTCAGAGAAAGTAAGATATAAATAGGTTTGACTTTTCTTTAAAGATGTATGCCTATAAGATGCTAAATTCTTCCAGTTAGGAAATTACTGATTATTTTTCAAACAATGAAAAGTAAAACAATATATATTTTATCTGATTAGAATGGGTAATGTTTTTTCTGGTCATATAACTTTGCTTTCTTTCCATTTCTGAAATGTTAATTCTAAATGAAATCATAGACATACTGATTTTGAGTATATTCAGGCATGTGTTCTGTGCAACAAAATGAGCACTTTAGAAAATCCCATTAAAATTGATGTTTAAGGAAAAGTTTAAGGAAAAGCCACCCCAAATATAAATAACATAAAGTAATATATAACATTTAAAAGTAGAACAAAGTGAATTGGTTACTTAAGGCATATAGAAAATGCTTTGGTTCTAAATTTTTAAAAAATGTAAGTGACCATTGTTTTAATATCAGGCAGTGCAACACCAGTATGACATATTTTTCACAGATTTCATAATGAATATTGTCATTAAGACATTCCTTAATATTATTCTGACTTAAAACTCTCTGCTTCTAACAGAAAAATCATAAACCCATTCCCACAAAGACATGAATGGACTCATGACTATAAGTAATCCTAGTATACTAAAAGAAAATGGTTAGTAAGATAATTCTGACTTTTTTAAAAAAAATTCTTGGTGTTGCTTTTTGTTTTGTAGCTCCTCTTCCACATTTGACTTCAGATGATGTTGATAAGGCTTTACAAAACTCTCCACGGTTAATGCATGCTAGAAATACAGGTAATGCTGTCACTGCTCCCCTTTTTATAGGCCAATTTTAAAGTTCAGGATTTCTGTCTAAGAGATACATGTTGACTGTATTTTTTTAAAGAGTGCTTAAGACTGTCATATATGTTTTAATATTGATAGAATTGCATACATCCAATGCTATTCATAAACATGTAAAACATTTAGCACTCTTGAGGCAATATTGTTCAATGGGAAGAGAAGAGTTAGTCACCTATGCCTTTCCCATATAAATATGAACACAATTATGAGACTCACATGGAATATACCCAACATTAGTTCTCCTGGTAATTTTTCCTACCATGTAAATAAAACAAAAGAAAATAGCAGGGCAGCTTTTGCCGAGTTGCCTTATGTTAGTAATGGAACTAAATTTTGAATTGGTATTCCATGGGAAAAAAAGTTTTTGTTCATGTGCAAAAGGAAGGAAATGGAAGGAAAAAAGAACATTGTAGCCTAGCTTGCTTTCTGACCTTATAATGTTCTACATACAGTGAGATCAGATACTTACTATGCAATTCATGTGAGAAAGAAGAATTGTGAATTTAAGAGACTGAAACATATCAGTTGTTCTAATCTTTTTGCAAGCTTAATCTTTATTCTATCTGTACTTTTAAAACCAGTGGAACTACTTTGAATATCTTTAAATCTAATGGTATGCAGTAAATAATGTTGTATCTCAAGCACTTTTAATACCAGAGGGAGACATTTTTAGATTTGTCCCTTAACTAGGAAATCTTACCTAAGATCCATTGTTGTATGCGCCAAACAAATATCCGTTTAATCTCCTGGGCTTCTAGATATTTAGCTTCTCTTATATTTTTTTTTTCAGTTACAGTACATTAGATTACGACTGTGAATCATTAGATAACTTCCCAGAAAAATACAAATATTCTTGTGAGCTGTTTGCCCATCAGATCAGATTATTAATTTAAAAAAAACAGTAGGGAAAAGAGACAAATTGTATAGCTTTAATTTTTGTTCAACTGCCTGTCATTAAAACAAGTCCTTTTTTTTTTTTGAACTGTGCACCGAGTAATGTAATATCTATAATCTGATCAAATAAAAATTCAGGATACCTCATTTTTGTTATTATTCATGCCTGACAGTTTTAATGATTTCTAGTGACCAGAAATAACACCTTGTATAATAATTCTTAGCTCTGGGCACTTTTTAAGAAAGCACGATAGATTTATCACTGATACTTTTTCTATATTTTTATATAATTATTACTACCAGTAGTAGTAATGTAAATTATATTTATGTATCTTTTGATTTCCCCAGTATAAATAAATACAGTATATGGAATTACACACTTAGAATAGGACTTAGAAATGTGATCAACAGCATGTTAAACAACTTGACATCAATTCATGTTTTGCTCTATACAATTGTCCTTTTAGAAAGAGATGTGATATATCATTCTTAAAATACTTCATGCATTTCATACTGTAGCTTAAAATAATAATCTGTTCCAAGTAGAATCAAATTTCATGAGTTAATAGTTTATTAATTTTATTCCATTATTTTATTTCTACCTTATTTTTCCTTGTAATTCAGTATGTTCAGTAAATCCCCAATTTTATCATTTTACCAAGTACTGGTAGGTTAACTGAGAAGCAGTAAGAGACAGTGACTAGACCAGGGATCGCCAACCTTTTGGATCTCAGGGACCACCAAACTCATACTTTTAAATCCCGAGGACTACTAATACAATTTTTTAATATTATGTAATATAATTTTATGTTAAATATATATATTAAATATATTAAATATATATAATTAAATAAGTGTGTGTGTGTGTTTGTATCATGTATGTGTGTGTATTATGTATGTGTGTGTATATGTATGTGTGTGTATATGATATATGTGTGTGTGTGTGTGTGTGTGTGGTGATATATATATTTGTTTTTTTAAGTTTTCGCGGGTACTTACATGTGTGCTGTTCAGCTTTCCTCGGGTATTATCCCACGTCATTGTAGTGCTTTTAAAGTTGTAGCAAAACTCTATACAAACTCTATACAGAAGCCTGATGATGGCAGATGAGATTTTGCTGAAATGTTGCTACAACTTTAAAAGCATTACAATGAACGTGGGATAAACCGAAGGAAGCTGAAACAGCACACATGGTAAGTACACGCGAAAACTAAAAAAAAACTATGTATAGTGTGATATTATTATATATATATATATATTATATATATATATATAATATTATATATATATATATATGTATGCCACATGCACACACACACACATACATACATTACATACATATGCTGTTCAGCTTCCTTTGGGTATTATCCCACGTCATTGTAGTTGTGCTTTTAAAGTTGTAGCAGCGTTTCGCAGAATCTCATCTGCCATCATCAGGCTTCTGGCAGATGAGATTCTGCCGAAACATTGCTACAACTTTAAAAGCACAACTACAATGACAATGGGATAATACCCAAAGGAAGCTGAACAGCATACATGTAAGTACCCACGAAACTTAAGAAACATATATATATATACACACACACACAACACACACACATATATATATATACATATACACACACACATACATACATCACACACACACACACACACACACACTTACTTATTTAATTATAACAAAAATGTAAATGATTAATGATAACAAAGTAAAACATTCCGGGCTGGAAGCCTCCCCCCACCTGGCACCTCCAAAGAGACAGAATAAGCAGATGGTGTGGGTATGGGTGTGTCTGAGCTGAGGGGCCTCAGGACAATGCCACTAGGAGAAGCAGAGGCAGAAAACGGGCTTTGCTCTCCTTGGGGGCAGCGCCCTTGGCTGCACTCCAGGGCTTCTCAGCGGGCATCTGCCTGCAGAAGGACTGCTGCTCTTGGTGAATAATTAGGGGAGGGGGGAGAGAAGTGGGTGGAGGATTGAGAGGCTCAAATCCACAGCCAAGGAAAAGCTGGGGGGGGGGGCTCTTCCAGCATCACCTGGAGACAGGCAAGGAAAGCTGTCCCTGGGCACTTCGCTCACTTCAGCACTTCACTGCCAAACCCAGCCACAGCCAGTGGTTATTTGAAGGTTGGGGGGGGAGAGAGAAAGCATCTTCTCATTACCAAGGGAAGGAAAGGAGACGAAAACAAAGCTCACTCTTTCACTGAGACCTACAAAAACGCCAATCTACCATGTTCCAGGAGTTTTAAAAAAAAAAAATTATTTGTCAATTGCTTACAAAGATCATAGGTATAAATAAAAACATAGTTATGAATACATGGATACATATAAGAAAATAAAATAAATATAAAAAGAACAATAAGGACAGGGATGGTAGGCACGTTGGTGCGTTGATGCATGTTCCCTACAGACCTCTTAGGAAAGGGGTGAGGTCAATAGTAGACAGTCTAAGGTTAAAGTTTTTGGGTTTGGGGAAAAAAACCACAGAGTCAGGTAGAGTATTCCAGAACACTGACCACTCTGTTGCTGAAGTCGTATTTCCTGCAATCAAGTTTGGGCAATTATCTTGAGTTTGTATCTATCGTTTGCTCATGTGTTGCTATGGACGAAGCTGAGGTATTCATTGTACTGGTAGGACATTGCAATGTATGATTTTATATACTATACTTAGATCGGACCAAAGGTGGCATAGTTCTAAGTTTTCTAGGTCTAGAATTTCGAGTCTGATGTATAAGGTATTCTGCAACGAGTAGAGGAATAGAGAACTCTTCTTGTGAAATATTTCTGGATTTTCTTAACTGTGTTAAATCAGATACGTAATGTGGGTTCCAGACTGATGAGCTGTATTCGAGTATTGGTGGTCTAGCAAATGTTTTGTATGCTCTAGTTATTAGTGTATATTACCAGAGAAAAAGCTATGTAAGATTATGTTAACAACTCTTAATGCCTTTTGGCTATGTAGTTACAGTGGGCTCTAGCACTTAGGTCATTTGAGATGAGTACTGCAAAATCCTGACAGAGTTTGAATCATCAACAAGGTCTTGACTATTCAACCTGTATTTTATGTTCTGATTTTTTTTTGCCAATATGTAGGATAGAGCATTTATTTGTTGATATTTGAAGTTTGCCATTTGTTTGACCATTCTGATACATAGGTCAAGGTCTTTTTGAAGGATAGCAGTTATGTCTGTGATGTTGAATAGCTTTTATATCATCACGAAGAGAACACAGTTTCTCTTGATATGATCACAGAGGGTCATTTATGTAGACTATGAAAAGAGATGGTCCTAGAATACTGCCTTGGGGGCACCACTGTTGACAGGTACATAATTTAACAGGACACTCCCAATTTTGACCATTTGTTGTCTGTTTGACAGAAAAGCTTTCTACCAGTAGTTATGCAAGTATCCAGAGATACCGTAAGATTTTAGTTTTAGGAGTAGTTTGTTGTATACCACTGAATCAAAGGCTTTACAGAAGTCTATGTAGATTGCATCTCTTGCTTTGCTCTGAATCGAATGTGTAGTCCATCTGTTTTGCAGTGTAAGAGTTGCAGATACATAATAGTTTCCTTAAAACCAAATTGTTTATTGAGAGTAGGTTGCTTGCTTCTAAGTGTAGGATGATGGATTGGTTAATAATTGATTCCATGACTTTACAGGTGACGCAGCATAAAGAGATTGGTCTGTAATTTTCAACTAAGCTGGGGTCTCCCTTTTTGACTGTTTGCTTGGGACCATAGTTTTGGCAAAGAGCTGGTCCTGAATATTTTCAAAGATTATGCTTAGAGGTTCAGCTATGGCAGTGGGTAGCTTTTTTAAGAAGCAGGCACATATTCTGTCCAGTCCAATAGATAGAGATGGGTTAGATTGCGTAGTTGCTTTTTCAACATTGTCTTCTGTAAAATTGATATGCATTAGATCATTGTAGTTGTCTGTGGTTCGACTAGGAAAACTGGCATGATCCATTGCGTGTTTACAAATACTGAGCCAAAGAATGTGTTAAAGAGGTTGGCTTAATAGTTTTGTCATTTTCAGTCTTACCATTAGGTCCTTTAGGGGTGGGATGGACTTTGAGTCTTTTAGTTGTTGTTACAAATTGAAGAAAGTGTGGGTGGTATGGTACGTAGAAGATTTCTTCTTGTTTAATGTGATAATTGGTGCATTCAGTTTTTACTGGTGGCATAAATTTTTGTATTGGCTTTTGAAGTTGGCAACGTGACCAGGTTTATTTTTCCGCCAAAGTTAATTTCTTTTTGGATTGAGCTTCCTATTGTTTTGGAAAGCTTCCTTTTCCTTGTTGTAATTTGTTTTTTCTGGTTTTGGGGAGTTGTTAATGGTGACATATAATTTGATGACTAAACAATGTGAGATCATTGTTTATAAGATCATAGTTGCCTTTTTTGAAATTATAATTGGGGATTCCGTCTTTTGATGATTTTTGTGTGGATGTATGTTGAGACAAAAAACAATCATGTTGTGTGGTCACTGTTGGAAAAGTTCTTTAATTTGTATTCCGTAAATTGAATTCAAATCATTGCAGAAGATGAGATCGAGGCAGTTGTTAAGTGTAGTGTTGGTGGTTACCAGTTGTTCTAGTCCCAGATTTGTTACTGCATTGTAGAAGGTTGCATGTGTGGGTTTCAGTTGTACATTTGTTTAAGGGTCCAGTTAATATGAGGTAGATTGAAGTCACCAAGAAAGATAAAAGCATGTGGGCAGGATGCTGCCCATGTTAGTTATGTATTTAGCTTGATGTCATAATCAGGGGCTCTGTAACATAGTAAGAATCGAAATGTGATATTTAAGAACAGTTCACAGACGATGGTCTCAGGATAGCAAGCTCCTGGGTAATTTGGATGTTTTTTAGATGTAGGGACTTTTTATAGAAGACAGCAACACCACCTCCTCTATAGATTTCATGATCTTATCGGTAAACATGATAGTCTGTTACTGTGGTAATGGAGTCAGGAAGAGATTCATTGAGCCATGTTTCACAGCAAATATGATGTCAAATTAGCCATGTTTAGTAAGAGGAGAAATTCAAGTATTTTATTTACAAGGCTTCTTGCATTAAGTAGCTTGCATTTAAGGCAAGTTGTGGTTGGAATAGAGGTAGTTAGGGGTGTGCATGTCTAGTTTTGAGTGATGTTGGATTGGATGGAGTGGGATTGGATGTGGAGTTGTGGGTTGTGTGATTTCTTTTGATGCAATCAGCTCTGTAGTCAATGTATAGGTCCTTTTTTCTCATTGTGTAGATGGTTTTTGAGTTCTGTGCGGAGTTCATGGAGCGGATTCCTTGGATAAGTCTGGTCTTGAGCGAAGTTTTTTTGTGGTTGGGATTGGTGTTTTGCAATGGCATTTATTGTATGAATGAATATGTGTTTGCTGGACTCATTTTTGCATATAACTCTACAAAATCTTGGGGCCCCAGAGCCATCCTTGTATCTGTACCCATGGCCATCTCCGGTTATTTCAATGATATCTTCAGGAGAGACGTTTGTTGTATTTGAGTTGCTGATGATATCACAAACTTTGGTGATGTCATCTGATTCATTGGTGTCTTTGAGACCAAATAAGATGGGCATTGGGACGTTTCTGGTCACATTCCATGGTGTCTCTGATGAGTAAGAGATATTATTTTGTGAATTTTTGAAGGGATAGTAATTGTTTGTGGCTGTGTTTGGTGGTTATTTTGGTTGTAGTTGTGATTATAGTTGAGGTAGTGTTATGGTTGTTGTACGATTTGATTTTGAGCTGATAGGTACTCACTTATCTGTGCTGTATTTTTTTTTCAAGAGAAATTAGGCTTGCTGTTATAGTTGTTTCAAAACGTGTGCTAAGCATTCTTCTATTGAGTGAATGAGTGATTCTATGCTTTCAGCTTTGTCGGTGTAGGGTACTCAGTTTGTTTAGCTTAGGAGAACATGATGGACATCGATAAAAGAATGTATCTGAATTTTTAACCATAACAGCTAGGCTTTTGTTTGTGTTTAAGCAGGCAGGGTGGGCTATATTTTCGCATAGGCGGCATTTGATGTAAATATCACTTTCATCGATGGTTTCAAGACATTTGAAACATGTGCAGGAGTCTGGGAGGTCATTGGTAGAGATATTTTTCCTTTGTTTTGGTTTGTAGTTTTTGGCTGGCATGGTCAATGGTTCTTCGAAATCATCAAATGCTCCCACTTGCGGTTCCCATGCCTCCTGGGTCAGGTCCTTGAGATGTATGCTCCCACACCCGGCGGTGGCAGCAACAACAGTCACCTCCCCCAGCGCCCACTGTCAGCTCTTCCCATTAGTTTTCTAGCTTTGAATTGCTCCCGGCTCTCTCTCTTTCTTCCCCACCCACCCACCCACTCACATGCAGACAGGAAAGGAAAGCAAGATAGAGCCATGCACAGCTCTCCCCTTTTCCAGCCCATGCTACCTCTCCCAACAGGAAGCCTCGGAAATGCAAAGGCAAAGCCGCCACAGCGGTAGCGCCCTGAGTTGCTTGCTTCTCCACTACTGCCTCCTCCTCCTCCAGCATCACTTCTTTCTCTGGGTGGGGCAATTCTTAACTAACCAAGCATGCTAAGGCAACTTAGGACACTACCGCTGTGGCGGCTTTGCCTGCATTTCCGAGGCTTCAATATTGGGAGAGGCAGAAAGGGGTGGAAAAGGGGAGAGCTGTGCACGGCTCCATCTCCCTTTCCTTTCCTGCCTGCACGTGGGAGGGGGGAAGGAAAGAGAGAGAGCCAGGAGCAATTCAAAGTTAGAGAAATAATGGGGAAGAGCTGACAGCGGGCGCTGGGGGAGGGGACTGCTGTTGCTGCCGCCACCAGGTGTAGGAGCTGGTTGGTGTGTGCATCTCAGGGGCCTGACTCCAGGATCCCTCGGAGAGCCAGGAGGCTCAAGAACTGCGCGGCCCAGATTAATTGCTTTTGGGGGCCATTTCTTCTGTGGCCCACCAAAATTTTTACACAGCTCACCGGTTGGCGACTGCTGGATTAGACTATAAGTTTCATATCTGATGAGATTTTAAACCTGAATTTCTCAGTTATAGCCCATGTTATGTTAAATTTTTCATGTATAAAGATTAGTACAGAGAAAAATGTTTTCTACTCTACATCAATGTGTTATATTCCCATATGTTTATTTATTCATTTCTCCCAGTGCCTGTAATTAATAGCTCTGCTGATCTCTTACAAAGTTCAACTTTATTATAACAATAAAAAATGTAGGTATTGAGTAATAAATAGCATGAGATTTGAGTCCATATATATATATCAGTGAACTTATACTACTTCCCTAGAAGGATCCCCTTATGAAGAATCACCACAAAACCACAGGAAGTGTTACACGCTGTAAGGAAAATAATTGTATAGTATATGATATGTCTGGCAGACCTGCTGTTACTTTTGTTTGTATTAAAACAAGTAACTTCTGTACTAATATGTCAATTCAATAATTCAGTGAAAATATACAATCTGCTGACAGATTGAACTAATATGCTCTAATTTGAGTTATTTCATTTCAGTTGAACTTGGGGGAAATTAAGCCATCTGCTGCAGTCAAATCTCACAAATGTCATTCTAAAATATTCATGATATTTCTCTCTCCCCCCCCATCTATCTATCTATCTATCTATCTATCTATCTATCTATCTATCTATCTATCTATCTATCTATCTATCTATTTATCTATCTATAGCAAAACAATAATGATGATGTTTTTTTGTTTTTGCTTCCAGGAGGTGCAGCATTTATTTTTCCAAATACTTCAGTTTATCCTGAAGCAACACAAAGAATTACCACCAGGCCAGGTATGCAGAGACGTATGCATGTTTTACTATACAATATATGATATTTCTATCCTTTTTTTCCTTTTAACACATGATCGTAGTTTTGTCCACCTGGAGCTTAGCACACATTGCCAAGTCATACCAAATTCTCCACTGGTATCTAGGACATTAATTACGAAAAGATGTCAGGAAATCTTTGATGATACTCTGCTTCCTGTCACAGCCTTCCTCTTTTCAAACTATTTTTCTCCTTCCTCAGAATTCCCCCCCCCTTACCCTTAATAGGCAGCACACTTTCTGTTTTTGTTTTTTCTTTGTTTATCCAGAATCTGTTCAGTGCCTATTGAATTCAGCAAGAAAACCAAGACAGCTATACTTGTGCTCTGCAGGATGCTGAAACACTATTAAATTTTTACTGAAAGAAAGAAAAGTTTCTCTTTACTGAAAGAGAGAATAATTGTCAGTGCCACTGTTTAGATATAGGTGCTGAACAGAAACAAAGGGAAAAAAATGAACAGAAACAAAGGGGGAGAAAAGGAGGAAATATTTGGCATAAGATTTTTGAAAGACTTTAGGACGTGCTGAAACATCAGGTGACCATGGGGTGATGGTCTGACTTTAAGGCCTGGATAGGCCACACATCTCTGCTGCCCCTTGTGAGGAATTGGTTTAAAAGAAATTCGGCAAAAAGAGGATTTTATTAATTTAATACACCACCTTCTTTGGTTCTGGTTTTGTGCCTTCTGTTTATTTATGAATTAGTTTTTTTAGTATTTTTAAGAAAAAATAAAAGCAAACAATATACTTTGATATTCTCTTCACAAAAACCTGCACAGTATATAATAAGATAGGGAGAGTACTAGTAATATGGTTTCTAGAGTTCTTTTCAATTTCTTAAAAATAGCTGCATACTGGCCAAATGGCTGTGAAGGGAGGAGATTAAGAAGCTGCCAACATTTTGAGCTGCCTTCTAATTGTGACATGAAAGGGGAATTTGTAACTTTTCTCCACAACCAGAAGATTCTGGTCCATTATTGAACCTAGGTTGGAGTGGGTTGCCATCTTCTTTCACACCAGTATTGACCCTATTTGATTTTGGAGAATTATACAGACAAACAAATTGAGTTTTCCTCCCCTTTACATAATTTCTTTCCAAATTCTCTTTTGTTTGGAAAGAATTGTAGGATAGGAAAAATACAAAGCATTCTTTCCAGCTTTGTTATCATCAGTCACCATAACAGGCTTTTGTTTTTTGTTATCTGTGTAATGAAGCAACAATTATGTCTCTGTGTGTTTCTGTTCTCCCATCCCTTTTCATCTGTGTATATGTGTAGATATCAAGAAGTACATCGTAGGCTGCATGCATTCTGTTTGGAGTCATGAAATAGGAAGAGGAGATGGTCAGCAATATTCCTTAGTGGCTATCCAACTGCCTTTCCTGTAGACATTCAATGAGGGAGTTCTGTCTGGACCCCAGTTAGAACTAGCCATTGTTAATTTTTTCTTTCATCAGCTGCTATTTTGCCTATACACAATGAATTGAATCCTGTTCAATTGTCAAAAGTTATCCTGCTAACATACAGGCAAAATCACAAACCTTTGTATATAATTTATTTCCACTGATCTGTTTGGTTGAAAAGAATAGAAATGTTCTAAATTAAGTAATAAAAGGGTCAAATAATCCTACAGTATAATAAGAAAGAAATAGAACAGGAACAAAACAGTTTTAACGCACATCCAAATATAAGGAGTGAAAAAGATTGTGTGGAACAAAACAGATCATTTGGAATTGTTTGCTTTTTAAAATGAATTTTCACTCACAGCAAAACTTCTTATAGGCCTTAATGCATACATATCTCTTATGCATATTACATTAAAAAAAAACTTGAGATAGCTCTTCAAAAGATAATATAGAAATTCTTCTCAAATAAGGATGGAAAAAGAAAGAAAGTAGCTTTCATTTAGAAAAATGAATAAATATGACTGGCACAATTTCAGGTTTTAATACATTTTTCTTCTGAAGGAATCTGTTAGATTGCAATCTTATTGGTTTTTCAAGAATATATAAATTGTGTATATTCCACAACAATATATATGTTGAAGATACTGTTATGCACCACGCCCACCTTCACATAAATGTCTTGAAATGTAAACTTAAAAAAAAAGAATAGGATATTTTGAGTGTGGTCATGCAAACAGTTCATTTGAGGATATTTTTAATACTGTTGTAATGTATATTATGAATATCCTTAAATTAATTTTACACTGTCAAGTCGTCATTAAATTTTCTTAAACTTATTTCAGTGTTATAATGAAAACTGATAAATAGCCATAATACGATAGATAACTTTCTCATAAGTGCAATTTTGAGAAGGAAGGTTCATAGCTATCTGTTTGGTGGCAGTGTCATATCTCCATTAATCTAACTGATACATGTATGCATATAATAAATTGGAGCTTTCAAAAAATGAGACAAAAAGAAGTCAGAATCATAAAGGCTGCTATTTCCATGATTTTAATATTAATAATAATTCATCTTTAATTTATTAATTATCTTGGTACTTTACTATGCAAAATAGAACAGAACCATACAAATCAAATGAACACAATAATGCAAAGCAATGCAATGTGATACAATGCAATAATAGATGGACAAATGTTAAACATTGTATATGTTTATAACTCCAGGAAGATATTTTTTTAAATACATTGGCAATTAAGTAGACAGCTGTGAGAATAATGTGGAATTTTATATTGTGGTGAATATTTTACCCTCAGGAATGTCAAGAACTACCAGATGACAGACATTTTTGGCCTAAAGTAGGATTCCTATTTTCTATCAGATCTACTTATAGTGATTTCTTCTGCACACAGATATGCCTTATGAACCAGCTAGAAGATCAGCATGGACAAGTCATGGTCATCCTGCTCCTCAATCAAAAGGTAAAAGATATCGTAACTGAAAACCCAGCGGAAGTACCATGACTATTTCTAAAGCATTTCACCTTCACAAATTTCATACTTAAAGCAACCAATATAAAAACATATTTTTTAAAAAATCCTGACTTTCATTATCTGTTTTGAGAATTGAGAGAACATATTAATAAATTAGAGTTTCATGGTGAAATCAAGAGTACATTATGTAACTATAATCAATAAGTTTGATCTTCAAGGTTGTTGGAAGTCAAGTGGCATACACATTTCATGAATAATAATAATTCAGCCAAATGTGAACAGGGAATCCATATTCTAGTTGTCCCTTAGTTATGGAAGCCAGATAGATGATTTTGAACCAGTCCAGGGGTGCGATTCAATCAGTATAACAACCGGTTCGGTGAGCACGCGCTTTGCCCGTATGTTCCATATTTAAAATATATATTACTTACCTTCAACTGCAGCTGAAGAAACAGCTGAGATGTGGCAAACTGCTTTGCCATGCGAATCAGCTGTGCTCTAACAAAAAGACATAAAGCACAGGAAAGAGCAGGGGCAGGGGACTGGATCATCGGAACAAGATCTGAACCGGTAGAATCCCATCCCTGAACCAGTCACTCCCTCTTGGGTTCTGTGACAACCCAGTTAATGAGCAAACACCTTCATTGTATCCAGTGGTGGGATTCAAATTTTTTTACTACCGGTTCTGTGGGTGTGGCTTGGTGGGCATGGCAGAGGAAGTCTCCAGTCAGAGGTGGTATTTGCCGGTCCTCCGGACTACTCAAAATTTCCACTCCTGCTTCTCCAGAACTAGTCAAAACCTGCTGAATACCACCTCTGATTGTACCCCATATTGGTAGCTTTGCTAGATAAAACTAGATAAGCACAGTGCAAAAACATGCAGATCCTTTAGTGATATTGGACAAATGCCAAGAAAAACCATAACAAAACCCCCGATATCCATTCCTTCACAATATCTGCTGTTCTGAAATCAATAGATTTCATATTATTTCTGTGAGATTGTTATTATTATAATTAAAGTACCAAGTACCTTCATTCGAAAGAATATTGATTATACTCTCTTTGACATAGATGATAATAAAGGTTTTGGTTTGGTTTTCTGTTTTTAGCTGCTCAAGCATCATCTTCAGCTGTGACCAAAACAGAAGACCAGCGTCCTCAATTGGGTATGTCTTTGGTTGTGCATATTTTCTATTCTAAAGGTGATGGAAAATGTTCAGTAGTTTATGCTTAGTGTGAGCACTATGAGCAGGCAGTAGCTATCTTATATATAGTAAAAAACTAAATGTACTGCATCATCTACTGTTTTTCAAATCATTTTAAAATAATGAAGATAGCTGTCATGCAAATAGTAAGGTAAATAAATGTAATGTGCAAAACCTGTCTACTAAATTGAAAATAATATAAGATCCTGGGCTCTGCAGCAGCATCTTTTACCTGGGATCATGAATTATATGTTTCACTGGTTCTACACAAAATTCATTGTTTCAATAAAAGGACAGGAATAAAAATAATTTTAACCATAATGGATTGTCATGGAGAGAGAAAAAAAACTTTGTCCTTTCTGTATTATTTTGGAATCTGAACTTTTCCCTAGTTAAATTCCTAAAAAATTAGGGTGAAATATACTGTACTATATCTCTATTTAAGAGAGAAATCCTGAATAAAATGTTATAGGTGTTAATACCTCCTACTAAACTTCTTATTGGAAACACACACACTCACACACACACACACACATACACAAAACATATACATATACAGGGGTGGGATTCAAAAATCCCAACAACTGGTTCTCTAACTGATTGCTGAGTGGGCATGGCCATGGTGGGCGTGGCCAACTGGAACTTCCAGGAAGGCTGTTTTTTGCCTTTCCCAGAGTCCGAAGGCTTGTCTCGGGCCTCTGGGACAGCAAAAATGGCCTCCCCTGGGCTCCAGAGACCCTCTGGAAGCAGGAAACAGGCCTATTTTTGGACTTTCAGAACTTCCAAGAGGGCCGTTTTTCGCCCTTCCAGAGCCTCCACAGAGATCCTGCACTTACCTGCATCCAAAACATGCTGTGTGGAGACTCTTGGGAGGAGTGGAACAGGGTGGGCAGGGCCAGCTGGTCAGTTCAACTACCGGTTCAATGAACCAAGTGTAAATTGAACATCTGGTTTGCCCAAACTGGCCTGAACCAGCTGAATCCCACCCCTGTGTATATATACAGTATGTATGTATGTGTATGCATATGTATATATGTATGTATGTATGTATGTATGTATGTATGTATGTATGTATGTATGTATAATGCCACTTAACTCTGTCCATTACTCTTCATGCCTCAAAGCCTTCATATTTCTGTCATGATGGCAATAAAACTTATTAAATTGGCCTTGAGTGATAAACCATCATAACTTAACTAAGGAGTACAAGTAAGCACGATTTTTTTTTTTTTTTGTAATCCTGTCTATAGTTACTAGAATAAACTCCCATTTGACAACCCTGTAATCCCTCATTTGGGGTAGAGTTGGGGAGAGTAGATGGAGCTGAACATTTATGGACTGGATGCCCTTCCTGACACCATGCAGGGTTCACTGCAGATTTTTTTTTTCTTTGCACCCTAGGAGAGAAACATTTGCTGCTATCTAGGATTGAACTTTCAATCTTCTGAGTGGGAGGTCAGCAGCTGCACCACTAGGCCATCATGCAGCTGTATTCTATAGTTACTTGAATATGAGTATATAAATGTATTTGTTTTAACTGATGGAAGATTTACCTTGCAGATAAATATAGTTTACCTAAGTTAACAATGTTATGATCATGCATATTAATCCCTTGCATTTAGTTTGGAAACATTTTTAAATTTATTACATAATTTTGGCTTATGTCTATTTTTATCTTGATTTAGATCCTTATCAAATTCTTGGTCCAACAAGCAGTCGTCTTGCAAATCCAGGTATGATAAAATATTAATGCTTTGGCAATTTTACCTGAAAATAAGAAATGTATTAATTACCCAAAAGATCAAGTGATGATAGCTGGTATTTCTGCATTCTATGAGTCTATCATTGTCATCAAAATCATGTTTAATTTTAACTACAGGGGGGGAAAGTTTAAGAAGTGTTTAAAAGCTCTACTAATGTGTCACTGAGTGTTTTTGAAAACATGCTCCTTTTCAGACTATGTTAATATATTAGATGAGATCTGCAGCATTAGAAAAACAAGTATAGATTCTGAAATTTTTAGTGTGGCTGCTTGGATCCTACCAATCTGATTTGTGTTACTTAAAACAATAATTTAACAATGAGAAAGTGTTTGTATGAAATTTATTTATAGATTTACATACATTTACTTATCCTGATACAAATCTGAATGGTTATCCTGAACAAATCTGAAACAAAGACTGTCTACTTCCAATTCAAAAATAAATGACAATCTAGCAAAGATCCCAATAAATCAGTGGCCATGCTGAAGAATAAACTTTTAGTGTTAATCAATACATAATGGAAATTGTTAAAATATTTATTTTAAAAATAAGTAATTTGATCTTCCTAAATAATAAAGAGTAAACATTGTCTTCTGTGGAGTCTGACTGACTACAGTACCTTACTTTCATGGGGCTAAACGTCAAAGTTTACATGCTATGGATGATGAGTCAAGGATTGTATGTATACAAAGGATAGGAACTGCGTTATTTTAAAGACCTTTTCTGCTTTTCTAATGAACACATAGAAGATAGCTTTGGGTGAAAGTGTACTTTATAGATAATTGTGATGTCTTTGCATATGTTTGGTCTTCTCATATCTTCTTCTTCTTGTCCAGGCAGGTGAATCAGCTGAGAAATAGGGAAAGAGCACCCTAGAGGTCTATGTAGATTATGGACCACTGTTTCATACATGGGCTAGACAGTTTTGTGTTAATTTCTAATAAATATCTCTAATGGTTCTTTTTTTCCTTACCTGCAGGGAGTGGGCAGATACAGCTGTGGCAGTTTTTGTTGGAGCTTCTGTCAGATAGCTCCAATTCTAATTGCATCACCTGGGAAGGTACCAATGGAGAGTTCAAGATGACTGACCCTGATGAAGTTGCACGGCGCTGGGGAGAAAGGAAGAGCAAACCCAATATGAACTATGACAAGCTCAGTCGTGCTCTTCGCTATTATTATGACAAAAATATAATGACTAAAGTCCATGGTAAACGTTATGCCTACAAATTTGACTTCCATGGAATTGCTCAAGCCCTTCAGCCACATCCTCCAGAATCATCCATCTATAAATATCCATCAGACCTGCCCTACATGAGTTCCTATCATGCACACCCTCAGAAAATGAACTTTGTTGCTCCTCATGCTCCTGCTTTGCCTGTTACTTCCTCCAACTTTTTTGCTGGACCCAGTCCATACTGGAATTCACCAACTGGAAGCATCTATCCCAACACTAGGCTCCCAACCACTCATATGCCTCCTCACCTTGGCACTTACTACTAAAGAGGGAAGAATATTTTAAAGGATATGTTTTCCTGGAATACAAGGAATTAGAACCAGCAAATCTGAACAAAATGTGCCTGAAAGACTGATAATACTGACCAGGATATAAAACAAACTTTTTTTATACAGAGATATTAAAAAGTGTAAAGATGCTACAAAATATGTTGACATCAACTCTAAACATGAAAGAAGGAAATACATATTTAGGTAAAATTTTGTGATAATAACTAGAACATGGGACCAGAAGAAATGTATAAGATTACTATGTCTTTTTTCATATCACAGTAAAGTAATACAAGGATATTCTATTACGAACTTGGATGCAATACATGAATATATAAATGCATAAAAAAAACTTAACTATTTTTTTAACAAAAAAACAAATATGTAAAAAGCGGGACAAATTTATTTCTCGAGCAGACCATGTTGTGGTTGGAATAAAATGGACTGTATTCTATCAAGAGGGAGGGATGAGATATTTCAAAACTGTGAACACAATACAAGTTAAAGTTTGTTGATAATGTTACAGAGCTCTGAGCCAAACATTGGGTTTGAGGATGTGCGAAGGGCAAGTGTATGATTGTAGACTAAGGGTTCAAATGTCAGGAAGTTTTCCTGTGCAGACCCTGTTGCAATAAATAGGAGCTCACAAGAGCACTATTAAAACCCTGTGTCTGATCAATGTAGAGGAAAGGAATAGGAGAACATGGGGTGATAAAGATGAAGGAAAAGGTATTTCTTTTAAAGAGGGAGAAACTGACAGTTTTTGAAGAAGTATTTGCTTGGACATGACAAATGCCATAGTATGTATTAAGCCATTTTCAGTATTATCAAAGAAAAAAACAAAGCCTTTATTTGTAAGTCAAAAGAGGGAGAAATAGTGGTAATCAAAGTATGCATCTCTCTATAAAGATATTAAACTGGAATTGTGTGCTATTTAAAATAACATTTCAAACCTCATTCTTCTTAAAGGAAGTTGTTGTCTACTTAGTTGAAAAGGACAAAACCCAATTGCCAGTAGACATATTTGTTAGGCAGCGCCAGTTTTTCTTTCCGAGTCGCGAACGCTGTGCGTTTGTCAGAATGAATTATACAAGTCAGTGTTATTTTTTCTTTTGATATAATAATTATATAACTTATGCATTTATACACTACGAGTTGATCTCGGCCAACCAAAGACATAAAAAAATGACAATCAGAAATACTGTGGCCTTGAATTTTAACTCTGTATGCTTCATGTTTACATTATGAATTTAACTAGTTCTTAGAAAGCAGAATGTATGTAATAAAATAAGCTTGGCCTAGCTTATATGGCAATTCAGATTCTCACTGTTGTCTAAATTTTCATCTTTTTGAAAGTAATGAGTAAAAATACATATTTTTAAAAAATGTTTATAAACTTGAAATACTGTTTAAAAATGAAAGAAATTAGAACGTACTTTTACTTCACCTGTTAAAAATTCAGATTTAACAGTAATTATTACAATTTGGCAAACCAAATGAGAATGCTCATCAGACTAGATGGTGGAATTGTCAGGAGATCTGAAAGGGCATTTGGTTATTGTAGAATTTCTGATCTGCTTCTCTTGTTAATGTTGATCTGGAAATTTGAAAATATTCATAATCCTAGAATTTTCTTGATATATAAATCTAGAGCAGAGTTTCCCATTCCATTACATAGATTGCTGCCTACTGCATCACATTAATTTTCAGTGTGTTAATATTATGTCAAATGACAATGATAGTAAGGAAGATTAAATGATAATTAGCAGGGAGAACAAGAAAAAGAAAAGGCTATATATTCGGTATATCTCTTATTTCTACCTTAAAGAACTGCAGCCAAACCACTTCTACCTTCCTTACTGACACATATTACTTTAGCTTCCTGCTTCCTTGTTCAACAAGACAACCTTCTCTGCCTCTCACCAGTATTATACTGTATAATAACTCTGTTCCATTCTCTGTTTTTAAAATGTATTTATCTATATTTTCCATTGGCACAAGGAACCAAAATAAAATTATGGCCAATTTTAAAATATACACAAAAGAGTCCAAAGAATATTATTATGGATTTCATTCTGAGTAAACTTGGTTACTTAAAATATAAAATTCTTTGTTACAATGGGTTTTTATGATATGGAGGACTTGCATTCATCTGTGATCGATGTATATATGGATTGATCTTTTCCATACATACATACATACATATTTATTGAGACAGTTTTGAGTTTTATTAAAAAATTTCACATATCCACTTTATATATTCTTCCTATATGCTGTTTATAGATTTGTCGAGAATATTTTTATAGAATTAATTGTATGCATTTCTTAGCATGATTATTTGCTCAAAGCAAAAGCAATTCAGGTACTTCCAAGGCTTGACTATTCACTTGACTGACTCATTCACTCTTTGCACTATTTCATCTATACAGGAAATTTAGTAAAGCCTAATAGTTAAAATGTAATAAAATCTATTTTAAATTTTGCCATACAAAGTGCAGAACTTACATAGCTTTCAATAAAAGTAGATTTACCCATACTCCGTCCAATGTATTTGGTTCTCTGCAAGAGAGCAAAGTGCCTCCAGATCCACCTGGCAGCAAGTTTCTTCATCTTGCCAGATAGCAGCGTCAGGACTGGGCTGAATTTAATCTAGAGCTGAGCCATCAGTCAGGGAAAAATAGAAACAGTTTTTAAAAAATTACAATAAAATGATATTTTAAAAATGCACCCAACAGGAAGCAGAGGAAATTTATATTCTCTTTGTAGTCAGGTGTTTCCTGTACAAAGAGGTACTCTCAGGTTATTAGAAATGATGGAATGTGAATTAAATCCAAGTATTCTGGATCACAGGTTAGGCTGTCTATAGTATTAAGCTTGCCAGAAGTTGAAACTGGATAGTATTAGATACAATAAACTTTCTCCTATGAAATTTTATACAAAAACTAATTCAAAATTCTAACATTAAATCATACATATCAAAGTCATTTCAAAATTTTACTCCTACATTGCATATATGTCCACAATATATTAATTGTCTCTGGGTTCTCCAGTCCTGATAATCAGCTATTAATATCTGAACTTTCATCTTTTCAATTTTTCATTCTGAAAACTTCAATTTCATATCTCTATATTTTTAAGACACTCATTTAAGCCATTCTATCTTTCTGTAGTTGGATGGTTCTTAACAAGTTTTTACTGAGATACATAATCTTTAAAATTGTCCTTTTCTTTTAGAATTAAAGTGTTCCTGTTTCAAAATGTTTGGTATAACTACTTCCTTGGTGTAAGATCCAAAATATAATTATAATTAAATGGTGACTAGGTCTAGAACAATCAATTTTGGCTTTTTATCACGCTTCTTAGCATGTATTTAAGAGAGGAAATTTTTTATGGTCATCCTTGTTTTAACACAGTGTTATCAGCAATGAAATAATAGATCAGAGCCAGGGAAAGTGCAGAATATACTTATCATTATCATTGATTGTGTAGTTATTATTAAATCAACTTACTGAGATATAGTTCCACTTCAATTGCAAGAACTGGATGCCAAGTTTCATTTTCCAGGGCCTCTTGCACCTGATTTTATTGTTCCTCTGTTTCAGATTTTTTTTTTTGTATTATTCCTGACCTCTTAAAATAAATGGAGAACTTGTTCCTGTTGGCATTTTGTACTATTCACTCTCTCAGGCAGCTAATTGTCCACCATTCCATGGAAATGTTGTGTTTTAATACAGATGGGCAATGTATCTAAATGGTGATTGTTTTCAGAAACAAAGTTCTTGCTTATTGGTGTTATTAATCCTTTGCTACATTTCAAAATTTGAAGTCGAAATTTCACTTATCATCTCCAAAGTAATTACAGGTTTGTTGGTTTTATTTAAAGAAAACAGTAAAAGATATATATAGAGGGACAATTTGTTAGCTTAATTTTAATGCAATGCAAATCAGTTCAAAGGGCAAAATCGTTTTCTCTTTTGGGGAAAAATATTAGTGACCACACTTCTTGTCACATTTTCACATTTTAAAATAGTAAATGCTGAAATACTATTTTAAAAGTTTTCAGTAAAATTTATGTTTGCATTCCCCACTCCCAACCTTCAATATACAAGCGGAAATAGTTTCATTTATTTTTTATTTACTTATTTAAGCCCCTGTCCCACTGCACTTACGGATGCAGAATGTAAAACGTTAAAAAAAGCTTGCCATCCATTGGAAAATGCTATGCATCCGTTGTGTACTCACTGCATATGTATTTCATACGCTCTATCCCTCAAGCATCCATCCACTGCGATTTCATCCGCGCAAGAAGTTTTGAGCTGCACAAAACTTTTTGAACGGATGAACTTTCTGCACGTACGATGTACATCCGCAACATATACAGGCAATAAACATACTATTTCTGTTATCATCTGTTAAACGTCCGCTGTATCCTCTCTGCATCCTCTGGCCATCCCCTTCAACTCAAATCCGCTGCAGCTGAAAAACAGAAAGAGGGAGGAAACGGGTGCACGGACATCTACAAAGCATTAGTAGCATGGAAATAGAAAGGATGTAAGCGGATGCATCTCATATATAGGGATTAGAACGGACAAAACGTTTCTATCTGGGATGTATCTCGTATATTAAGGATGTCTGGAGTATGTCTAGAGCATGTAGAAGGCCCCATAGTGAACTACCGATATTTCCTTATAAAAAGGGAGAAAAAATCATCCGGATCTCAGTATGAGTCCAGCAGCCGTGGTGTACAGACCTCTTCACCCTTGGCTTGGTCTTCAACATCAATTGTTCTCCACCATGGATCATGACACAGTCCGTATGGCAGCTGCGATCATTCATCACCAGAACCAAAACCAAAACAGGACCAAAACCTGTTTCACCTTTTATATCAGAAGAAAAAGGAGACGTACAAGACTGTGTGGGTCTGAGGATGGATCGTGAGAAGAATGGAGTTTGGACTGTATGACCAGTTGATGGTGGAGCTGAGGAATGAAGACCCTCGTGGCATTCCATCACTTCATGAGGATGCCACCAGCCATGTTTGACGAACCTGTAGTGCGTCTGAGATCCAGGTTGACCAAGCCTAGCACCAACTTCCATCTCAACCTGGACCCTGGACTGAAGGTGGCACTGACTCTCGCGCACCTGGCCTCTGGAACCACATACAGAAACATGCATATGCCTGGAGGGTGCCAACAACACCATCAGCAAAGTGGTCAGAGAAGTGGTGCAGGCCATCATTGAAGAATATGTGGAGGAGCTCCTCAAGTGCCCCACCACTGAACAAGGCTGGAGGAAACTTGCAGAAGAGTGGTATCAGAGGTGGAACTTTCCCCACACCATGGAGCCATAGATGGGAAGCACGTGGCCTGCAAAGCTCCAGCCAACTCAGGGTCCACTTATTTCAATGACAAGGGCTTCTTCAGTATCATCCTCTTTGCCATGGTTGATGCTGACTACAAGTTTCATCTACATCAATGCTTCAGGCAATGGGTCAGCTTCAGATGGCCAAGTACAAAATGCTAGTGACCTCAAGGATGGGCTGGAACGCAACCTCATCATGGGTTTTCCAGGTCCAGACCCCTACCCAACGACACACAAGATGTGCCCTACTTCATCGTGGGGGATGACGCCTTCTCCCTCAGAACCTACCACATGAAGCCGTACAGTTCAAGATACGCTCACCTTTGAAGAGAGGATCTTCAACTACACAGGCTGTCCAGGGCAAGACAGATGGTGGAGAACGCCTTTGGCATCCTGGCAACAAGTTTCCAGATATTTCTCTCACCACCATGCAGCAATGAAGCCACATACTGTGAGGAACATCGTGGAAGCTTGCTGCATCCTGCACAGTCTCATGCACACCCACTACCCAGTGTTGCAAGAACAGACTTGTCAACCGTCAACAAGGGAATGGGGACATGGAGCCTGGTGAATGGAGCAGTGACGTAACCTAGATAGACACTGTGGATGTACAAGGTCCAACAGAGCTTCACGTGAAGGAAGAAGCAGCGCAAACCTCCTGAGACACTGCTGTAACTCCCAGCTGGAGCAGTGGAGTGGCAAGAACAGGATGATAGATGATTAATGGATGCTCCTTGAAAGCTGTCGCATAATACTGATGAGATTTGTCCATGTATGTTGAGTGGTCCCTCAATGAGCAGGGCATTAATAAAGAGCTTTGTTTATTTTAAAATGTGTTGATCAATGAATAAATTGCTATTGATAATAAAGGTCCATATGTGTGGCAGCTGGGATGGGGGACCATACAGTCCCACTATGCTTGCACTGGAGGTTTATCTATCCCACGCTATCCTTATCTATCCCACAAGCATGCAAAGGTTTTACCATTTTTTAAAAACTTTTCAACCAAACACTTTACTGGGTAAAAAAATGAACCAAGTTTCTTAAGCACAAATACCTTTATTAACTGTCCTTCTTAGGTAAACTTTATGACTTTATTAAAAAGCAAAATGAACCAAGTAAAGTGTCTTAAGCAAAGATAAACTGAACAAGTACAACTCAGTTTCTGACACTATTCTCAGTCACTCTGAGTCATGTCCATGGTCTCAGCTGTTAAGTGGCAGGGACTGTGGAGGTGGCTGTGGCTTGAGTGCTGGTCTGAGTGCCATTGGGGTGCTTGGCCCGAGAGTACAACAGGGGATGGTGTGTTCAGGAAGCTGTCCGAGAGCTGACTCAGTCCCATGAGGTTGAGAGGCCCTCATCAAGGACCTGAGATGTGAGGCCCAAGCTGATGACAGATTGTCCGTTGACAGGCTTGGCTGTGGGGTGGAGGAAGGAGGAGTGTAGTGGGGCTGTCTGGTCTGCAGCTGGGTGAGGACTGGTGTCAGTGGCATGCGATGAACCTGGGCCTGGACTGGGAAGGTCTGTTTTTGCTGTGGAAGTCCGGTAGTCATAGCCTTGGTAGGTGAGGGGCTGTTGAAAGCCATGGAAGGGCTGTGACATCACCTGGTGGTGGAGGAGCAGACCTGGACTGGGTAGGAGCAGCTTCAGCTGGGCCTTGAGGGTTTGTGCAGAAGTGCTGTTATCTTCTCCTTCATCACCTGGTACTGGGCACTCGGGCAGGTCCCTGAGGGTGTGGCTCACGTAGGTGATGAAGGTGTGGCGGCCCGAGGATCCTCTGTCCAAGTGGACCAACTGTGCTGGTCTTGATTGTGTCCCCTGACTCAACAGGACAGTGTGGCTCTGGCCCTCCAGTCTGCCTCTCTGCCTGCATCCTCTGGAGCTGGGGGTGGGGGTGGAGGTGAGTTGGCCTCTGGTGGCTGCTGCTTGCTTCTTCCTCCATTTGTGACAGGGGATCCTCCAAGTCCGCCGGCATGGGGAGTGCAGCTGTTGGGGGGGTCTCTGCCGTGGGCCTCTGAAGACACCTGCCTGGACAAGCTCGCTGGCTCCTGGCTGGAATAGGACTGGCTGTCTGTGGGCTGTCTGAGGGAGAGGGGTCTCAGGAGGGCTTCTTCTTGGTGGCGGATCTCACCCTCCAGGAAACTGCACTTGGTCATGACGTATATCTCCCGGTCAGTGAGCTTGACAGCAGCCTGCCCGGATTTTTTGAGGTGTAGCTTGCCATACCAGGTGTGCATGTGCTTCCACCATCCCAGGAGTACAATCTGCAGTGTAACCCAGGCTCTCGCTTGTCTCTCCAAGCTGCATGCTTCTTCTGGGTGTCGCAATAGAGTCTGTGGCCCTTTCTCCAGAGATACTCGTTCTCCCTCAGCCATTCCAGGACCTCATCCTCATGCTCCTCGGAAACGGTGTACTGTTTCTCTCTCCCTTCTCCTTCCCTTGCCTCTTTCCTCCTCTGTCAGGGGCTTGAGCAGGGCTTCAGGGGCTTGAGCAGCAAGGCCTTCAGGGGCTTGAGCAGCAGGGCCTTCAGGGGCTTGAGCAGGCAGGGCCTTCAGAGGGCTTGAGCAGCAGGGCCTTCAGCAGCAGGGCTTTGAGGACTTGGGGCTGGTCCACTTACAGCAAGCAGCAGCAGCTTCAGAGTCAGTGTCAGGGGGGTGGGATGCTGGTTCTGTCCTTCTTGCCAGGGCTGGAACGAGTAGGCACGGGCTTCCTCTTTTCCCCTGACTGATGAACCATGGTGTTCCTCCTAGATGTATGTGGCCGCACATCTTTCCCCTGAATGCTCACTGCATGCATGCTGCATCCTTTTATATCCGCAGAGCTGATGCAATTCATACTCCCGCATGCACAGTGAACGCTTTGCATCTGATATACATCCTTGCGGCATCCGCCTTTGCTTCCTATAGGTGTCCGTGATGCATCCGCGTCATCCGCTACGCATCCGCCCTTCCGCTACGCGTCCGCTTCGCAATTCTCCCCGGAATTGTCATCCGCTTCTATCCGCTGTCATCTGCTAGGCTTCCTATGAACATCCGCTTAAACATCCCGCTACATACTACCCTACGTCGCGTTCTTTTCACCAAATTTTCACCACTTTTTGGAGCGGATGACACGCGGATGGAGCCACCCCCTTAAAATTTTGCTCATCCGCTGTGTCCTTTATGCATACGTTTTGCGTCCGTCGGCCAGTGGGACCTAGCCTTTATTAAATATATATAGATGCAAAAGCTATTCTGAGGATGCAAAAAAATCATGAGTTGCATTTCATTTCATATGAATAGCAGAATTTCACCCTTGTTGAATTTCTGTGCATGAGAATTGTAATATTGCAGGAATTCCTGCTGCTGTGTAGCACACAGCCCAAGACAGACTTCCTCCTGGAGAAATATAATGGCAAGCAGTCATATTCTATTTTGTATTTGGTTTTGAAATGTTCTGCATGTTGTTTTAGCTTGGCAAACTGTTTTCAAATAATTCCACAAAACTTTCAAATTCTCCTGTTGTATATATTCTAGAGAAACTGGGCAACATATAAGCCATTGTGCTTACAGTACAGAATACTATGTAAGACAACAACAATAACAACATAGCATTTTACAGACACTCGAGTATGATTGTATATTATATTTTCATTCTATTAATTTTCCTGAGTTTTTCAATGGTTTCACAACCATGAGTCGTGGTTACTTCAAATTGTGATCAGTGACAGAGATATGCATAGTTTCAGATACAATATATAGTCTCAAAAAACAATATGTTTGTGATAGTATGTATGCATATGCTTTTCAAGTAGAAAACAGTGACTCATAACAATCCTGTTTGTTTTTTCATCAACTATCAAAATCGTAACCATGTATTTTTGTCCCCTAAATCCTGAATGATTTTGAAATGTTGGCTGTTGTGCTTCATAACTGCTATTCTGAATATAAGCTCCTTGGAATTAATATCATAATTCTACCTGATCCAGAAAGGGGCAGCTTTTAAAACCATTTAAGGTTATCCCTAAAGTGTTCAGTCCCAATTCTGTATTATGCATTAAGTTCTGCTTGGAAATATACTGCAGCAGCTCAATTTCTGAAAACATAACGCCCCCCCCCCCTTGTTCAACCCTGTAATTCCTTAATTCCTGTTTGAGTCAGGGTGACTTGAGGGAGCTGAGCTTTTACTGGCTGGATGCCCTTCCAAATGCTACACAGAGTTTTCAGCAGATATTTTCCCTTTGCATCCAAGGAGAGAAATATCAGCTGCTATCTAGGATTGAACTTTTAACTTTCCAAGTGGGAGGCAAGATCTTCACTCCTACACCACCATGTCGCTCAATTTCTGGAAAGCATAAGAGATTTATTTTATTTTAAACTCACTTGCTTGAGAAGGGTGGCTATAGAAATTGAATAAATAAATAATCAATGAATTACTCATTTTTTTAATTATTTGTTGCTGGAATCCCTCAGTGATGAGAAGGAGAATTGGATTCAAGGATCACCGGAACTATCCAGAGTACTCTCATGTACTCTATATATCAGTATTTCTCAACTTTGGCAACCTTAAGATGTGTGGACCTTAACTACCAAACTTTTGGGATTTAAAGTACACACACTTAAAAGTTTCCAAGGTTGAGAAACAGTGACATATATGTTACTGCAATCATATTTAATTGTCTCAAAACATTTTCTATATGACTTTGGTGGTGGAGGTGGGGGTGTTCTCTTTTGCAAGCAATTGATTTTATTTTCAGCATCTTCATCCTCATTCCTGCTCAACTGTCTTTACAGTCAGTTACTTTTCTTTCCTATTCCATAGTTTAATTTTGTTTCTTCCACAGCATGTTCCAAAGATTTCCTTTTGCTAACTTTATTTTTCTGTTTACTTTATACTTTATTGGCCAAGTGTGATTGGACACACAAGGAATTTGTCTTGGTGTAAATACTCTCAGTGTACATAAAAGAAAAGACACATTCGTCAAGATTCAGGATCATTAGGTACTAACACTTATCATAGTTCATAGGTGGTACACACTCAACACATCAAATGAATCTCTAGGAAACAGCTCATATTAAAATCGGAAGGATACACAGACGACCAAAGTTACAATCATACAGTCACAAGTAGGAGGGGGATGAGGTGATAAGGAATGATGAGCGAACTTGACCCGAAGTAATAGTAGTGGCAAGCGTTGTAATCGTTTAAGTTGAGCGAATTATTAGTTACAGGCGTGGATAGATTTCGGGAAAAATCACTGTTCTTCTATGTCTAGTTGTGTCTATTTGCAGTTGCTTAAGTGTCCGTTTAGAGGGAAGGAGAGTTGAAACAGTTTATTTACTCAGAGATGTGAGGGGTCTGTAGAATATTTAAGCTCTCTTTTTGACGTGCAAAGTATGCAAGGTCCTATTGACAGGAGGTAGAATTGTTTTTTCTGAGCCAGAATTTATCCTTCTGAAGTTTTGTTCTGCCTGTCTGGTTGCAGCAGAACCAAAGCAGATAGTTTATAGAGGTGCAGATAATAGACTCATATAATCCTCTATAGACTGTATCACAGCCTCCCCTTGCAGTTTGAGCTTTCGATCAGTTGGCTGCAGAAACGAGTCTTTGTTGTGCTTTTTGATGATGATTTTGATGTTATAATGTGGCTCGCATTTTTAACAGTCATGTGAAAACCCAATATTTGTATGCTCTCCACTGGTTGAACGTCTTATCGCAGTATTGTAAAGTGCTAGTATGGAAGGGTTTCTTTCAAGTCTACCACCATTTCCTACAGGTTTGATGTGCTTCTAGTAACAAACACAAGGCAAGTTGTGTAATCTCCTGTCTGTATGCGGATTTGTCATTGTCTTGAATAGATCGAGCACGCAATCCTATTTTATGTCTCATCGTGAGAGTGTGTCCAAGTACTTGTACCAGAATGGTCATTTGAGATTGCAGTCCAGGTATATAGTCGGAGAAGAGAAGTCGAGAAGCACACAGCCTTGGGAGGTGACTGGCTGTCGCTGATCTCTCGTACACGGTTACAGGTATCAGATGTGATTCTGCCTAGCTTCACCTGCTGCTTCCTGTCTGTTAAGAAGCTTATGATCCACTTACAAATTGTTCAGGTACTGCTAGTTGGTTTAATTTACTTAGAAGAATGCTTATAGTCAATACATCTTAAATAGTACAAGGTTCTGCAATAAATCTTCACTTATTCATTTCTTTTCCCACAAAATATTTCTTATTAGCTTAGTTTTGTCAAGTTAAGAATTGTAAATGGTAAGTCATTGTGCATCTTTTTCCTACTGTTTTCCCCTTGAAGCTATAGTCCCTTCCCTTCTCATTAAGAAGCAATACCAGAAAGACTGAGAATGGACAAGATATCTGAATCAAATCAGGCTGGAAAAATATCACTGGGAATAACTGCTGCATACAGAAAACCATGGAACTGAACCCCAACATCACAGCCTATGAATATGTGGAATTCAACATCCTATAAAATATTTCTTGTAAATTGCAGGAATGCTTCCCATAAGTTTTATTCTGTTCTAGAGAAAAGAAACAATAATAAAAAAGCACAGGTGCTTTTATATCTCAGATAATTAAGGAATGCAAGATGAAAACCTGTTTTCTATGAAATTTGGCTGCTTATATCACTCAGAACAAGTTTGGCAGTCCGAATCTCACCAGGTTCAAGATTGAGCCTTCCATCCTTCCAAGGTCAGTAAAATGTTTACCCAGTTTGTTGGGGGCAATATGCTGACTCTGTAAACCTTCTTAGGGAAGGTTGTAAAGTACGGTGAAGCAGTATATAAGTCTAAATGTTGTTGATATTATCCTTAAAAATGACTCCTTTTAAATAAAAAAAATGCAGCAGTACCTCAGCACTCATTATAAATTGGTTCTGGGAGGCATGATGACTATTAAAAAAAGATGAGTAGCAAACAATTATTCCCCATTAGGAATAATGTTGTGAGTCATAAGACAGCCAATATCAACAAGTTCCAGTTTGTGCATTGAATACCAAACAAACCATAAGTACCAGGATAAAATGTTCATGTCAAAATGCACTGAGTACCAATTCAATGAGTTTCAAAGCAGTTGAATTCCAAGCTACCACAATATATAAATTCTGATACATAAAGGCACATGAAATTATTAAATGACTATGCTTACCCAATTCTACTGGCTTCTGAGGTACTTTCCATTCTTCCACTGCCAGGATTGGTGATGGAGTTGCTGTCTCCTATCTGCAGAACATTTTTAATGAGCACGATAAGAAAAAAAGCATTGGGACTGAGAAATGATACAGAGGAAATAGAAATTACAAAAACACTTGGGCTGATCATAATCCAATAAAAATGATATGGAGAGGTCAGAATCGAAGAGGAAGATGGACAGTGAACCAAGCAATAATGAAAGATAAAGAATATGTACAAATGATGGAGAGGGAGTTGGACTTCTTCTTCAAAGAAAATAGGAAAGAAGGAACAACAACACAAGAGTTGTGGGAGATAGCAAATGCGTACATCTGAGGATTGACAATAACATATGTGGCAAGAAAAAATAGGGGTGCAAAATATCAACAAGAAGCCCTACAGGAGGAACTTAAGGAATTGGAAGTAGAACTACAGAACAATCCTCAAAAGGGTAAAGTTCAAAAGAAAATGGAACTTATAAGATGTAAACTGAATTTGATAGCACAGGAAGAAATGGCACAAAAAGTTAAAAGGGCAAAACTTTTTTAAGCATGTCAATAATCAGGGGAGATGGTTAGCAAATAAATTTTAAAAAGGAGAAGAGGATAATACACCAATTGCAAGATGACAAAGGGAATATATGTCATAGAGCAGAAGAGAAAAATAAAATTATTCAAGATTTTTTTAAGGAATTTATACAGTCATGAAAATATAATGGAAAAGAATGTTAAAGAATATTTGGACAAGAAAAAAAATTAAACAAAATTGACTAGATAAAAAGAATGATGTTAAATGAAAAAATAATGATGATGGAAATGGCAGAGGCAATTAAAAAAAACAAAACAAAAGAACAATAAAACCCTGGGCCCAGATGAAATAGCTGTAGAACTTTATAAAAATATACAAAAGCCATGAGAGACAATTATCATTGAGTATATATGTCTATCATAATTGTCTCTCATGGCTTTTGTATATTTTGTACAAAGCATTGGCAGAAGCAAAATTATCTAAAAATTGGTCAGAAGCGTACTTAGCATTAATCCCAAGAGAAGAGACAAACCACCATCAAATAAAGACAGATGAAAAATAATTTGGGAATGATTATAAATATACTGGAATATTATGAAGTACATTCTGGAAGAATTAACATTGATGTTTCTAGATGCACAAAAGGCTAATTTGATATTAATTTGAATTTGATAATTTGAATTGGCAGTTTATTGCAAAACAATTAGAAATTATAACTTTTGGGGGGGAATTTGTAAGAATGGTACAAGCAATATATTCCACACAAATGGCAAAACTAATAATAAATGGAGAGTTAACTGAACAATTTCAAATATCTAAGGGAGTAAGGCAAGGATGTCTGCTATCACCACTGTTTTTTATCCTGACTTTAGAAGTGTTACTTGGACAGATTAGTGGGGAACAAAAAATAAAAGGTATCAAAATTTTAAAAAAAGAGGATTATAAAGTCCAAGCTTTTGCGGACGATTTGGTATTTCTGCTTGAGGAACTGTTAGAATTGAGACCAAATTAATTCAGAAAATAAAAGAATTTGGAAAAGTGGCAGGTCTTAAAATAAATAAAAATAAGACAAAGATCACAACAAAAAATCTTACTAAGAAACAGAACAAAGAATTGGAACAAAAATTGGAAATGCAAATTGTCAAAAAAGTTAAATATTTAGGAATATGGCTTACAAGTGAAAAGTATATCTATTAAAGAAGATAATTATACAAAATTGCTAACAAAAATTAAGACGGATTTGGATAATTGGAAGAATTTACAACTCTCTATAGAATGAATTGCCACAATAAAAGTGAACCTATTGCCAAAAAAGATTGTTTCTGTTCCAAGTGACACTGATAAAGTTAGGAAAGAAATTTTTTGAAGAGTTAAACAAATTAATATCAAAGTTTATTTGACTGCAAATAAAGTTACTATCAGTTCGGTAATTATGCTTTGTGTGTGACAAAAAAATGGATAGAAGAAATAATTAAACAGCAAATTGAATTAAGACCAGAGACTTTTCTATTAGGTATAATGGGAAAATGTGATAAGAAAACAGAGAATTTCATGCTACATTTATTCATGGCAGCAAGAATAACTTATGCACAGAATTGGAAAAGTGATAGTATGCCACCAGAGGAAAATGTGATGAGAAAAATACTAGAATGTGCCAAGATGGATAAGTTGACCATGGAGGAAAGGAAAGAGAGGAAACAAATTATTACTTGACATGTAATATACTGTATGATAAGCTAAATAATAAATATAAAGTTGAATAGAGAAGAAGACAATAAACTAAGGTAAAAGATATAATGGATAAAGATTAAACAACATAGACAAGTGTATAGATAGTTAAGATTTATATAAAAATATGTATACCATAGAGATAGTTAAGATTTATGTAAAAGTATACATACCATCATGAAAGCATTGTAATGAATAGAAATGATGTTGCATATAAGAAACATTGTTTAATAAAATATTTTAAAAAGAAGGGAAACTTCACACTCAGAATATATTTTGCTTCATTTACAAACTATGCTGGTATGAAATGGGAGAAAATGACACAAAAGGCAGGGACAAATGCACATATAATGGAATAGAGAGAAGACAATACATATCTATTTATAGTTCTATATTGTCTTCTCTCTATTCCATTATACTTCTACTTAAATACCTGTTTCCTGGCACTGATGCCTTCGTAGACACAGAACTTTTAGTTTAGAAGACTTTTATATTTCTTGGAAGTGGTACCCAGTACTATATGTGCATTTATGTGCATCATAAATGGATACCCCCTGTAGATAAAGAGCAATACACAGTGTGAAGCTGTTATTATATATGTGTGTGTTAGCACAATCAAGAACTGAACAGGCAGTCATTCATAATGATTTTTAGGAGAGTATAACATAGTTCCAAAGAATAAAAGTATTAACTTGCCACATTATATCAGGGGCAGTGACAATAAAGTTAAGAAGGCCAGACATCAACTAGAAGCAGGAAGCAGGAAGAAAAAACAGTATAAGATAAAGATGCAGAGTTGTCCAAACTACTTCACAGCCACCATAGCATCGAATCCAACAATAATCCATCTTGGAATGCATCGTTCTATCAAGGTTGCTTCTTATTTAGTTTCAACCCAGATGAAGGATAGGTAGAACAATAAAGGATAACCTGGAATCCAGATGGAAAAGTATGAGGACTAAGTGGTGTTGAGGTAATTCCCTATTAGGAGAATGAGCACATACAGGCAGACGTCGTGAGAGAAGTGTTTGAATAATACACACACAGCACACAGATACACTGTACAGTAAATTTAGATTTTTACTTTCAGAAACATTAAGCAAACTTCAAATAAAGTCATTCACAGGTAAGTCAGTCAGTTTTCAGTCCAGGGATAATCCAATAACAAAGTCCATTGTCAAAAACAGTTCAGTATCAGACTTACATCAAATCCAGTAATAGCAGTCAATTAGGAGAAAGGGCAATACTCTCCAACAGAAGGAAAAAGAGACTCACTGAGATTTCTTCTGAGATTAAGACAAAACAACCCAGGTTTCTGGCTCCATCTTATGGTTGTTTGATGAACCACACCCAATTACAGTTTTGCATTTTCTTAAAGATACAGTGTTAAAATGTCTATCCTGGTTTATATATTTCCACCCCAAATAGCTGTTAGATGACTTACATAAGCGGCCTGCAAACTGATCTAAGGCATTTCCCAATTTTTGCAAAGATTCACAAGCATGCTGGAAAACAGGGAGGGAGTTGAGATTTGGCACATATCATAGAACAATAGAGTATCCTCCATATAAAACAATTTCACCCAGCAAATAATCTCTTCTGACAAATAATCCCTTACATTTATATGTAGTTTTCCCCAATCCATCTCACTTGGAAATGGTAATCTAAAGCATCTGAAGGCAAAACAAAAAGCAATGACTGGAAACTAATAAAGGAGAGAAACAACCTAGAACTAAGAAGAAATTTCTGACAGTTAAACAAATTAATCAGTGGAACAACTTGCTTCCAGAAGTTATGAATGCTCCAACACTGAAGGTTTTAAGAAGAGATGGGATAACCTTATGTCTGAAATAGTATAGGACTTCCTGCTTGAGAAGGTGGTTGGACTAGACAATCTAGTCTCTTCCAACTCAGTTATTCTGACTTGCTGCAAGTAACAGAAATATGCTGCTTTTCCCCCAAAGAGTGAAAGCACCCCAACCTTTCATGGACCCAGAAAATGCTGCTTTTATCTTTTGCATTTTGCCTGGGTCTCATCTAGTATAAAGACATGCTTCTTCTTCTTCTTCAGAGATTCTTTCAAATATGAAGGTTGACTGAAGGGGCTGTTTTTCCTCAAACATTTCCATCATCTATGATTTTAGAAAGAGGTGCAACATGACTTCCATCACATCAGGAGAACTCTATTTGATGCCATGCACAATGGAATTGCTAGGTGCTATCAGTGTTCTGCTGTCTCAAGAAGATGTAAATGCACTTTAATTGACATAGGGGAGATACTTCACAAAAGATAAATACAGTACAGTGCAGATATATTATTTTTGCCAATAGATGGCGATAGAATTCATTGTTCCAAATGTTGATTCCATTATATGAAAATGTTTAGCAAGAAATAATTCATTCAAGACCTTTTCTCCAGCTTCCTTTTTCCTTTCCTTCCTTTAGCTCTTGCAAGTAAGATAGCCAAATTGTTCTCTTTAGTTCGATTTATTTACTTAAACTATAGCTAACTGAAAAGAAAATATTCTTCACCCTTTAAAATGTTACTGTATTTAAAATTTTAAGAATGTCTAAAAACAAAATTCTCATAAGAGCTAGCAGAAACGGATGATGCAGCATATGTGACATAAATAAAGTCTACTGTGAAAAGAATTATTTCTACTAGCTTATGTTAAAAGTAGATGAATATTTTAGAGCTAATTCCATATTTTGAATTTTTTATTCTGAATTAATATGACACGGCTGCCATGGGAACATTGCAGACTGGAAAACTGTTCTCTAAGTACTCTTAGCTCACTTCCCTTTATCTCTTTGTGAGCACTATGAGAACACTAAGCTAATCTCCATTTTTATTTGCTAAGAATACCTCTGAACACCTATGGTGCCAGGGGGCATGGTAGAAATAAAAAACCTGCTGAAAGCCACTATCTTACTTTGCAGCATTCTGGCAACTCAGATTACTTAAAGTGAAGAATTTCAAACCAAACAAAATGTGACAAATGAAAAGCAAAGTGGTAAGGATAAGGAGAGTAATGAATACAGATATACAACTCACCCCCACGCCCCAGGGCCTTAAAAGTTTTCATGACACTGTGTTTTATTCTTAAACCTTATATATTTTGCTCTTCATTTTTCATTAAGGTATGTAAGATGTGCTGGAAAATGAATGGATGAATGAATTCTTTATTGGCCAAGTGTAATTAGACACAAGGGATTTGTCTTGGTGCATATGCTCTCAGTGTACCTAAAAAGAAAAGATAAATTCGTCAAGAATCATAAGATACAACACTTAATATAGTCACAGGGTACAAATAGGCAATCAAATCATATTAGGAAACAGTCAATATAAACTGTAAGGATACGAGCAACAAAGCTACAGTTATACAGTCACAAGTGAGAGAGGATGGGTAATAGGAGTGATGAGAAGATTAATAGTGACAGTAATGCAGACTTAGTAAATAGTTGGACAGTGTTGTGGGCAGTGGTGGGATTCAATTTCTTTTACTACTGGTCCTGTGGCCGTGGCTTAGTGGGCGTGGCAGGGGAAGGATACTGTAAAATCTCCAGTCAGAGGTGATATTTGCTGGTTCTCCAAACTACTCAATATTTCCGCTACCAGTTCTCCAGAACTGGTCAGAACCTGCTGAAAAGCACCTCTGATTGTGGAAATTATTTGTTTAGCAGAGTGATGGCATTCAGGGAAAAACTGCCCTTGTGGTATACAACTGGTATGCAGTGCTCTATAGTGTTGTTTTGAGGGTAAGAATTTAAACATTTTATGTCCAGGACGTTATGGGTCTGTAAATATTTTCACAGCCCTCTTTTTGACTCATGCAGTATACAGGTTCTCTCGATGGAAGGGAGGTTGGTAGTAATTGTTTTTCCTGCAGTCCTAATTATCCTCCGAAGTCTGTGTCTGTCCTGTTGGGTTGCTGTCTTGTGGTATGAAGTTACTGTTACTTGTCCATGGAGAGATTTCCAATGAGGCAATGGAGGACAGAGATTTTTGTCAGGATTTTATCCTGCCTTGTGGAACTATTGAGGTTAGGCACTAAAGTCATTTCTATATCCCTTAATTTAGTTCAAGAATGGTGGTGGTTTTTTAACTTTTGTTTCTTGCTGGCTTGAAAAAAGACTTTCATGTAATGTAAACATAAAAAAGACTTTCATGTTTTGTGACATTACAGTGTGAAATGTGATGGGCATGCTGTTGAGCAGCAATACATTTTATAAATATTGTTGTCTGATCTGTGAAAATGAATAAATATCTGACTACGAAGGCCAATTGACTAATGGTAAAGGATGCCACCTGCTCAGTGGCAATTTCTGAAATACCCAGTGGGTTACACTGTAGAGATTTCAACCAAACATCACATAGAGTCTTGTACTCATGGGTGGGCTGCTGGAGGTTCACAGGGGTTCAAAAGAACCCCTAGCTAAGATTCTGCACAGTTTGGAGAACCCCCAAATCCACTCCTGTCTGACCCCACCCACCCCATCCCGCCCGTCTCAGGAATCCCCACACGGCAGGTTTTTGGATGCAGGTAAGTGCAGGGCTCATGCGGAGGCTCAGGAAGTGTGAAAAACAGGCCTACCAGAAGTTCAGGAAAGCTAGAAACAGGCCTGTTTCCAGCTTCCAGAGAGCCTCTGGAGCTCAGGGAGGTCAATTTCACCTCTCAGAGGCTCAGGGAAAGCCTTCGGAGCCCAGGAAGGGCAAACCCCCCCCGCCATGGTGCAGAGGCTGACTAGGCCATGCCCACCATGACCATGCCCACTTATCAACCAGGCAGAGAACCCTTTGCTAAAATTTTTGAAGCCCACCCCTGCTTGTACTTCATTGGTATTCAGTGCTTTTGTAAAAAATAATAATAATAATAATTTCCCCTCTTCTTCCTTCTTATCTTCCCCCTTCTTTTCCTCTCTTTCTATTTCAAGTAATATTTGATTGCACAAGAAATACAATTAATTTGTGTAGATTTTCCAAATCTTAAAGAACTAAATTGTAGATTGTTAAGAACTGACAGAAAGGTTATCAATCACTATATCCAAAGGTCTGCTGCTAGAGCAGAAATTATAAAATAAGCTATTACCAAGCAAATATTTTATCAAGAATAAGGACCATTTGTGAGGATGCAGGAGAGAAGATTTATTCAAGCCTGTGCACAAGAATCTGGTCAAATAAAGTTTAACACTAAACTGGCATCAGATAAAGGTCAAAGGAATTCAAGAAGGGTTGGACTTGGAGTGCATATAGGAATGCAAGGACTGTCAGCTGATGATGCTCACTCCCGAGCATTGCCTGCCCTTCTCCTACATAATTACTAATTACATTTTTTTAAAAAAATCCCAAGCATCTTCTATGGGATCAGTTGTATACATTGTTCTCATCTACAGGTGAAACTCAAAAAATTAGAATATCGTGCAAAAGTTCATTTATTTCAGTAACGCAACTTAAAAGGTGAAGCTAATATCGGAAATAGACTCATTACATGCAAAGCAAGATAGTTCAAGCTGTGTCTAGTTGTTCTGGTGTGCAGTGCTCTACAGCATCGTTTTGAGGGAAGGAGTTGAAACAGTTTATTTCCAGGATGTGAGGGGTCTATAAATATTTTCACAGCTCTCTTTTTGACTCATGCAGTATACAGGTCCTCAATGGAAGGGAGGTTGGTAGTAATTGTTTTTTCTGCAGTCCTAATTATCCTCTGAAGTCTGTGCCTGTCCTGTTGGGTTGCAGAACCAAACCAGACAGTTATAGAGGTGCAGATGACAGACTCAATAATTCCTCTGTAGAACTAGATCAGCAGATCCTTAGGAGTTTGAGCTTTCTGAGTTGGCACAGAAAGAAGATTCTTTGTTGTGCTTTTTTGATGAGGTTTTTGATGTTAGGTGTCCATTTTAAGTCATGTGATGTAGTAAAACCTAGAAATTTGAAGGTCTCCACTGTTGATACTGTTTTATCTAGTATTGTAAGAGGTGGTGGCATGGTAGGGTTTCTTCTAAAGTCTCCCACCATTTCTATGGTTTTGAGTGTGTTAGTTCCAGATTGTTCCAGTTACACCACGAGACAAGTTGTACAACCTCCTGTCTGTACACAGATTCGTCATTGTCTCAAATGAGATGGATCATAAGACAGGTTAAATATATGAGTATTCAAGTGAGATTTGTTTGTTTGTTTATTCACTCATTCAGAATGAACACCTAACATCTCTATTTGCCTACGAGGCTCTAATCTGTATTGGATAATTCTAAGCATTATTTTGCTAGCATGTAGGATTAAGGAGAGTATATGATAATTTTACATACTGAGACCAATAGAAACAGAGTTGTGCACAATAATACATGTATCCCCACAAATTTTCATTTATAGCCCTGCTAATTCAAACCAAAATATTTTAACGCTCAGCCAAACTGCAAATTGTTTTTGTTGTTGTTGTTTTTTGTAATCTTCCTGTCTTTATCTGAGATATTTCTCTAACATTCCTTTGGATGAAACAATGGTATGATAATATCATTTAGTAATAGTATTATGTCTTAGTGTACCTCAAGTAATTTAAAATAATAAGGTAAGATCCTCTGCTATTAGGAGACAATCAATTGTGCCAGCTCGTGACACATTATATGATAATTCTAGTCTATTGCCCATAATGGAATAGATCTAACAAAAAAATATCAGATCACAGAGACCTTTTGATAGTCTACTGAAAATTATTTCATCCATTCAGAATACTTTCGCTAGATCTTAAGTGAAAGAACTGCAAAAACATAGCCAAAGAAATAAGTTTTTGAAAGTTGTCTTCTTGAGACATATTTATTATTATATAATCTCAACCTTTTTCCTGTGAGATCAAGAATGTTCCATTTGGTTATGGAAAAGCAGATCCTTCAACCTTTTGCATACTGAGGCCTACCTTATTGGTGGGAGATAAAAGTAGGATTTTTTCCTCATAATTCCTCAGCAAATGATGACTAGAGTAGTGTTATTAATAAGCTGGGGGAATCTAATTACCTTTTTATTCATAATCAGCCACTGAGAATCCAAATAATTTGGCTGGGGATCAGAATGGATTTTTTTTCCAGAGTAATGTAAATGACCACTCAGATGTATATGTGACTATAACAACTTAATGAATACATCCTATAAAATGCTAGTCAGTCCTGGGCGCTAATGGTTTGAATGGACAGGATTTGTTCTTTGATTGTAGATTATAGCATCTGACCTTTGCTTCTGACAGTTCAAAAGGAAGGATAGATAGGGAATTTAAACAAATAGAGGAAAGTTATTGGAATCACCTAGCTGATAACACTGCAGTAAAAGTGTATATGATTTGTGTGCCCAAATATCCAAAGGCTTTCAAAGGTCAAAGGAAAGTGTGCTTGCTAAGATAGCCATTGTGAAAACTGAGATCAAATGGCTTCTTTAGCCTTGGCAGTATCAGCTATGAATAATATGTAACAAACAGACTCTTGCTGAACAATGGGCTATCATAGTTTCATTAATGAATGCACTTGTATTCCTTCATAGAACTTCAGTGTTCCTCCAAAAAGCATCTGTTATATGTCATCCTCCACAACCAAATTCACAGAATATATGAAATGTTCATGCTTCTGAAAGAGCAACCAGAAACAACCTAATAAACTAAATAACTGGGGTCACTTACAAGTCATAAAATCAACTTGCACTTCTCCAAAGAAGAATAAAAGCTTGTGATGGAAATTTCTAGCAATAGACTTATCTTTAGAAATCAATATTATAACAGTAATTGACATACAGTATAGATCACCATGGACAGAATACTTCAAAATCAAAGTATGTAATTTATTGGGAGCTACAAAGTCACATGAGACTGTGCCAAACATTTCAGTAGAATAGAGTAGTACTGTTTTTCAGACTATAGTACAAAAAATTAGGAGAAAGTGAAGAAGAAAGTACCTGAAATTAGGTCAGATTTTGATGTCACAAAATCTTGTTCAAAGTCACTCTGAGATTATTTTCATGGACTGTACACATTGCTGACAGAAAATAGCATTTGTATCAAGTTACACTTTGTATTTAGGACAAAAGAATTGTTGCTTCCACAGACCAAAATACAAAGAGCAACAGTCCTGTACTTCAAGAATAAAATAAATAATATAATACAATTGAATAAATGTCCTTTGTTAAAATAAAGAATATGTCATAGTTAATATTTTGTAATTATTAATACATCATGTGGGATAAAGATTGTTTTTAACTGACAACGATAGTTTCCTCTCAATTAAATATTCCTGGAATATGTGTAAGCTTTGTTTTATTTTGTTTATAGTATTCCTCAAAGGCAGTTATATAATGGAAGGGTGAAGGCAACATTTGATATTGTAAATCCTATGGCAACCTGGATTGTTTGATATTGTTTCCATCCATGAAAGTGCTTCCATAGCTTTCTCAACATTCAGGGGTTCATACAAAATGATTATGCCATGTTGACAAGTTCAACAAATCTCTCTTTTGTCACTGATGAACAAGAAGTTCTACGGACAAAATATGATTTGGGGTGTCATTTTTTTTTTGACACTTGGTGAGTTTATTTCCCAATAGCCAATTTGAAAACAATTTAAATGTTATTTAAGAAACAATGATATGTTATTAACATATCATTCTTTTTATGTTCTATTTACTAACTTACAAGTCTCTCTGTATTTTTTCCATTGTTTATACATGCATATTAAGTTTTAACTACTTTGCTGAATGTGAACACAATTGGAATAATACATACAATGAAATTATAGCAAATAAAATAACTTATTGAAATCTGTAAAACAAATAATTACAGGACAGCAATGAACTGAAAAAATATAATTACTTAATGTTTTCAATGAGTAATCTGTAACGATGAATAAAAAGTATTGATTATTAATCAGTGGAAATTGAAAATTTCCTTGAGGAGTTCAAGTATTAGATAAAACAATGTAGTTCACAAGGGAGAAATAACTTTGCTACCTAGAAACAAAATTACAATAAGTTAATTATTCTGATAAATGAAAAACTAAGCTGTAAATAACTAAATTAAAATTAACATTTTTTTTTACAAAGGAAACAAATATTGAATGCAAAGCTATAGGATGGTATTTGTATTTGGTTGGATGATGCTATGAAAAAAGATCTTAGAATGGTAACTTATTACAAATTGAATATCAATCTGTAATATTAGGTGTCTATAAAGAAACTTTAACAAAGATTTCTTTTAGAAAAAAGGCAAGAATAATTGTACTAGGTTGGATTATTTTCTGAATCCTGATAAGTTGAAGTTTCAGTTTGCTCTTTGTTGGAAAGATTTCATCAACAAGTACTGTGATCCGTTCTGACACAAGTATTTAGAAAGAATTCTAAATTCTAAGAATAAGAAAACCTAGGTTTTCATCTTTCCTTAGGTCTAAAACTATCTGAGCAGCTTTGAGCAAGTTGTAGCTCAAGGAATGTGCTTTCTCTTAGCCCTAGGAATGGGACTATAGCAAACCACCTCTAAAATGTGGCCAAAAATACTTCACTGATCAGCTCATGTCATCATTGAAAGACAGGGTTGTTTGACTCAAAGGACCATAACAACAGCACAACAGGACAGAGGAGGGCAATGAGGGCAATCTAAGGACAAACATTTTGTGAGGACAAGTTGAAGGATTTAGAATTGTCTTGCCTCAAGAAAGGAAAACTAAAGATGGATATTACAGCACTCTTACACTACTTTTGAAAGTGTGTCACAAGAAAAACTGCCAAGACCTTTTTATACATCATTCCAGAATGTAGGGTGCAAAGACTTATTTCTGTTTTCACACAAAAGCAAGGATAATGGATTTTATATGTAAAAAGAGAAATCAGTGTCCAGAAAAATGTTCTTAAAAGTAAGAGCAGTTGAATAGTAAAATTATTGAAGGTAATGGTGAGTTCCCATTGAAAGTGTTAAGGGAGAAGTTGGACAACCATATCTTGAAGATAATTTTAATTTGTACAGGTCTGTGATTTTATAATTCATACTCATTTTCTTTTCTTCTATCAGATAAAGAAGAAAAATATTTGATAGAGATAGAGTGAGCAGAAGACATACTTGTACTGGAAGGAGAGAATAGTAAAAGAAGTGAAACAAAAGCCAGATGCAAATTAGGCAAGCAGGAGGTGATTTGACAGACAAGGAAGGGAAAGGAAGACAAAGGGAGTCTTTGTATTCCTTTCCCTTATATATAAAAGATGAGTATCTACAATGAAGCAGAAGAGGAGAAGAAGCTATTTCCATTTTTGTTGTCTCATCAATGTCTTTTCCACAGTGCTACAAGATTCACTGACCAGATGAATAAACAGTTTTTTGACAGTCACCCTCATCACCGGCTATCTTGAAACACTGGGAGCAAGAAACAAAGAAGGTCATCGACCCATTCCTTATCTCCAATCCACAGAAGAGGAAAATAACATAAATTGTCAATCTCATCAACAAATTAGTTGAGCACTGAGTTATTGTAAGTTCGTTATGGTGGGGTTTTCATTACTTGTCCTTTTTATTTGCTTTTTTGTTTGTTATGTTTACATTTCTCATTTTTATATTTCTCACTTTTTATTTTACTGATGTATTAACTGCCCAAAATCACTTAATGTGTATAGCATGTAAATTGAATAAAACAGTATAAACCTATTCATATCATATCCCTTGTTGTGCACATTTGAGTTCAAGAGGAAAAAAAAGCTGAGCAATTTGAGTTGCAAAGCTGACATCCTTTCCTATGAAGAACCTTCATAAGACAACCAAAGTCCAGAAACCAGTAGGTGGAGTAAAGCAGGACTCTTAGAATTTCAAGGCCAGTGTGATATAGTATTATCAGCCATAGTAGGTATATCAGACCATGAAATCAACTCCACAGAAAACCTAAAACTCCTTTTACTGACATTGCCTACAATAACAGTATTCAGTTATTAGAAAGATTCAAATCAAAGAAGAATTTTGGTTTTACAAATGAGGTGCTTTGCATGGCAACGATTTATATGTATTTAAGATCAATAAAATAATTTTAAAAAGTTCAGATTAATGTAGATTTCAATGTCATTTTACTGAGTCATCATGAAATTGACTCACTCTCCAATAATGTCAACATTATTTTAGCTCAGAGTGCCTTCATTACCTCATGTTTGGATTATTGCAATACACTGTACATGGGACCGCTCTTGAAGACCACCTGTAAGTTCCAATGGTCCAGAAAGCAGTGGCACATACAGTTTGGGGTGCTACCTGGCTCACCCAAATAATACTACTTCTGCACAAGTTGCACTGGGTTCCAATTACTTTCTGGGTACCAATTCAAAGTGCTGTGTTATCACCTACATAACACAAGACCAGGTTGCTTAAGGACTGCCTCTCCCTGAGGATATCTGCCTGTTTTACGAGGTTAGCTAGGGTGTGTGTGCTCCAGTCCCTTCTCTTAAATGTTATCACCTGATGGGACCTTGGAGGCATATCTTCTCGGTGACTGCTCCAGCCCTTTGGAATACTCCCTACCTGAGATCTGAGGGATCCCTATCCTTGTAACCTTCTGCAGGACTGTGAATATCTTATTCTTCTTCCAAGCAAAGGAGAAGGATGGGGATTAGGATGTTTGGTCAGGGAATGGTACTTTTGTTTTTAACCATGTTTTTATTGTGAACTATCTAAAGTTATTGTATGAGGTAAGTGGCCATATGAGTCTTGTAGGGAAATAAGAATTTTTTTTCTTTTTACCATCCTGTCACCCATTTTATGGAGGTTGAGTTAGGGCAACTGAATGGAGCTGAGCTTTTACTGTGCCTTCCTGACACCTACCATAATCTGCAGCAAGCATTTTATCTTTGCACCCTGATAGAGGGACATCTGTCACTGCCTTGGATTGAACTCTCAACCTTCTAAGTGGGAGGCAAGCGTCTTCACCTCTAGGCCACCATGCTGTTTTGGGTAAGTAATTAAGTAACAAGTAAGTAAGTAAGTAAGTAAATTTCCGTGTAAAGATGGCTTAAGAACAAAGACAGAAAAATTTCAACTTTCCATTTTTCCCAAGTCCTGATTTTCAATTTCTGCAAGAAGGACATCCACATCAAACCTTTTTTTCCCCAAAATTATTAAATACCCATTGTGACATTATGATTCAGTCTTCACACTTACATTTCAGTGTGTGAAAGGAGATGAATCTGTATCATAACATCATATTTGATGTTATGGAGATTTCATATTTGCCCTACCTTGCAAAGCTGAGGTTTGTGGCTCTTTCTTGGGGTAAATATAGTGTTTTCTTGGTAAAGAAAGTCCCTGCATTTCATTTATATTTGTTCTAATATAATTTTGAATCATAAAGGTTTTTTTATTTATTTTTGGAGTGATCCATAGTTCTTTGAAGAAAAAAAACAACAACTTGATAATTCTGCTAAATGTATCCAATTTCCATACAAGACTTTATTATGAACAGTGTGTGTTCTTAAAAGTAATTGTCAGTGAAATAAACTTTTCATTATTTAATGCTATATTTTTCTCACTGCAGTTATTAATGTAAAGATGAAACTGTCCATAATGAAGTCTTGTATGGAGATTAGATACTTTTAGCAGAATCATCAACTTGTTTTTTCTTCTTCAAAGAACTATGGATCACTCCCAAAAAATTTTTTAAAAGACCTTTATGGTATAGTTGTTAACTGAATCACAGCAGTTTATAAGTTAGTAACATGGCTATTAAGTGAATCTGAGTTGACTTTGCTTGTCAGAAGGTCACAAAAGGTGATTGCATGACCCTGGGACCCTGCAGCCCTCATAAATACATGCCAATTGCCAAGTATCTGAATTTTGATCATGTGACCATGGGAAGGCTGCATTAGTCATAAGTGTGAAAAATAGTTATAAGTCACTTTAATTAGTACCATTGTAACTTCAAATTGTCACTAAATGAATGACTGTATGTTGAGGACTACCTGTAGTGACATTAGAAACACCAATCAAAAATCAGTCAAAAAGCCATGAAAAGATCAAAGCAAGGCAAGAAGTCACTCTTTCTTTTAAAAAAGTGAATTCATTGAGGACAGAATTCAATATTCAATAATGCAGTCTTCCCCAACCATTTGCCTTCTAGATGTGCAGGGGTTATGGCTACTATAAAATTCTAGCAGATCATTTATTCTTGAATAAGTAGCTGCTTTTTCTTAAATATTAGAAGTGAATTATCCCATTAGATTTTAATCTTCCTAACTTTTCTGTTGTTGGCTTTTCTTTTTCTTCAGTAAATGTTAGGATTCTTCCCATGCTGTTGATATCTCCATTTTGTATGGAAACGGTGCCATTTTGGCAACATAAAGGCCTACCCTGGAAAATTTGTATTCCCATAAAAGAATTCATTAACAAGTGAATTGTACCAGAAGTATACCCAAATCAAAAATGTAAGACAAAATCCTGAACAATATCTAATAATTCCAATATAATTTTCCAAGTTTTAATAGTTTTTCCCTGTCACTTTCTCTCATCTGATGTATAACTGTACTCAGTGGTGGGATTCAATTTTTTTACTACTGGTTCTGTGGACGTGTCTTGGTGGGTGTGGCAGGGGAGGATACTGTAAAATCTCGAGTCAGAGGTGGTATTTGCTGGTTCTCCAAACTACTCAAAATTTCTGCTACCAGTTCTCTAGAACTGGTCAGATCCTGTTGAATGCCACCTCTGGCTGTACTGTATGATACACCAGTGAACATGAATATTACTCAATACAAATGTCTCTATTTTCCATGTTTTGATCTTCTTTTCTTCAAGTTTATTTAACTAGGTTTTAGTGGTATAGTGTACACATCCTGTATTCATTATAAGCCTTTCTGTGAGTGATGTTCTATGGAATTTTTGGAGGAATGAATAAAGGCCTTTAAAATGTTTCAGACTTCCAGACACTCCTACAGACCACAGGCTATTTGTGTAGCAAATAGGAATACAATATTTAAAGGACATTAAAGAGGAAGGGTGGATAAATACCTTCCTTCTTCTAGGAAGTTATTAAGCAACTCAGGGTTAGGGAGCCAACTGGCTCTGTTTTCCTGCCTTTTGTTTTTCCGACACATCACTTTGACTGCAAAGTGGACTACAAAGAGCAACCCTACAAAGTCTGACACAAATAAATGTAGGTCAGAAGCCGACAGCAATATGTAGGGATTTCAATTTCAAAAAGCTTTTTGAGCTACAGACATTTTGTAAAACATGAAAAAAACTGTAAAACATTTATAGAAACCTGATTCAGCCTGGACATTAAAGTTAGATTTCTGAACCCTATATATTCAATGGGACTCTTATTAAAGTTATACTTTCTTTTAGCCATTTCCATCTTTCTTTCCAAATTCAACTTGTATCATGATAGATAGGAAGTAGGGATGCAAAGATTTATCTTTGGAGACATTCATTATACAGGTAATCCTCAATTACAACAGTTCATTTAGTGACCATTCCAAGTTACAATAGCATTGAAAAAAATGACCTATGACCATTTTTCACACGTTGCAGATTCCCCATGGTCACATGATTAAAAATTCAGATTCTTTGTAACTGACTCATATTTATGATGATTACAGTCTCCCGGGGTCATGTCGTTTCCTTTTGCAAACTTCTGACAAGCAAAGTCAATGGGGAAACCAGACCCACTAAGCAACTGTGCTACTAACTTAACAACTGCAATGATTCACTTAACAACTGTGGCAAGAAAGGTCGTAAAATGGGGCAAAACTCACATAACAAAGGTCTTGCTTAGCAACAGAAATTTTGAGCTCAATTGAAGTCAGGGGCTACCTATATTCATCTCTTCCCCCTTTCCTTCCCACTTGCCTCTTTAATGTTACAAGGAATCCTAACAATAGTAATAGCATTATTTTTACTGTTAGTTCCAGAAAGAAATATTTTTTATTTGCCGATTGCTTAGTGACCATTTTGAAAATTTATTTTATTTATTTCAGATTTCTTTTGAAGATTCTCCTTCTTATGTTGCATACTCCTTGTGGAGTAGATTTGGATGAATGATTGATTAGCACAATTCACTCTAATGAGCTTTATCATGAGTGGTGATTCTTATTTAAAACTTCAAGGCCCCATCCTTTACTCTTAACTTTGCATTTTATGATCCATGAGATGCCAGCAGGCTTCAGAAAGAAAAGCAAAGTAATTCATAGCTTTTTATTTCTTTGTAGATTGTCCACTGGTTTTGTATGGTTTTTTTGGCATTTCTTTATTAACTATATCTCTTTATAGCTGACTACCTCAGCTGTTCCTTTCTACCCGGTAGTGACAACAATAATTTTAGAAAGTAGCATCTATGCTTGTTTCTCATTCTCCCTTCACCTTCTTCATGGGTAGGCTGAGAGGTAGTGATGGGCACAGAGCAGGGGTCTGCAACCTGAGGCTTTGAGCCATATGCAGCTCTACTGCGGCTCCTTGTCAGCTGATCCCACCACTGGCTGGCCCCTCACCTCCCCATCACTCCTTGCCTGGCCTGGGAAGGTAAGGGAGATTGTGGGGGATGGAGACTCGCTCCATATTCCAGAGCAGGAGGTGACTGGGTGGGAGTGAGTGATGTCGTGATGCCATGCCCACCCAGTCACACTGGTCGTTAAATTATTGGCTCCTGGTGTTTTCTTTTCTGTGGGAAATGGGTCCAAATGGCTCTTTCAGTGTTGAAGGTTGCAGACCCCTGGTCTAGAGACATTCAGTTACCTTCTGTGATTGAGGGTGAACTTGAAGTCTCCTTAGTGCCAATCCAGCATTTACACCACTATATCACATGGTTCTCTTGTGGTTATGTCCAGGGACTATCGTACCATAAACTGCTTTGGAAACTAGTTTAAGAGATAAAGTATTTAAAATAGCACATGAGGAAATAATGAGATGCAGCTACCCAAAATATGTCATTCTATACACTGCAAGCTAAACATTTCATAAGAAGAAACCTTATGCATCTTCTTCAAACTTGCTGGCAATTTTGAAAGGTACAGTCCCAACACAAAGCCTGCCTTCCTGTATCTAGTTGGATTGTGGGTGCTTGTTGTTGTAGCAAGGCTAGATTCTGACGAATATCACATTTATTTGGGAGGAAGAATAGCATTTGGGGAATGCTTATCTGAAGTAACTCTTAGAACACAAAATCAAATCTTTACAGATTATCTGTAAATATTGACTCACTTCACAATGAGAACTCATGACAATAAATGTAATCCTTTAACTTGCCCTTGATAGTCTCTTTTTAGGCATCCTATTTTATCCACTTATTTATTTAATCTTTTATTGAATACAATGCAACTTTTCCTTCAGTGGAAGAATGATTACTCAAGCATGGGATGAGTTAAATGAGAAATGAAGAATAATTTATGAATAATAATGAGTGTTCACACTTTCTCTTTTATACTGCCTTAATGGAATTCATCTCTGCAGTTATTTTAAATGGAAATTTGCAAAAGCATCCTAAAGGATATTATCTTGGTCATTTCAGTGTGGGTTTTATTTTCCCTCTTAAGTAAATTTAATAAGCATGCAGACTTGATATCCATTAAGAGAAATGACTCAGAAAGTAATGATGATGACCAATTCAAATACCTCTTAAAAAGAAAAGATTGGTTCTAGGGAAGATATTTCCAGGATTCCTATCATGTGGAAAATGCTGCTGATCTAGCAGAGCTTATGTCGCATAGAAAGGAGAAGAGAAAAAGCAATTGTCATCATGTTTTATGAGGACCACGTTCCATATGCTTCTAGGAGGACCGCTAACCTCTGGAGCAGATTTTTAAAGTGGTTGAGCCAAACTTTGTGGCAAGGAGAGCTCAAAGTTTCTGTGTTTTAATGTTCAAAAATGAATCAGTGTAGGAAGAGTTTTGTCTCTGAATTCTTTGTCTAAGTTCATCTAAATTCAACACAACCTTTAGAGCAGGGCTGTCAAACTCACATCATCACAGAGTCATCATTTGACATCTTGCGACTTCCCTCCCTTCACTAAACCAGATGTAGGTGTGGCCAGTGAGTGATGTATATGGCCTGTGGGCCACGAGTTTGACACCCCTGTTCTAGAGGTTATTTGTGTAGTTTTGCATTAGCAGTTACTGCCCAAATTATACAGAATTAGCTGAAACTAAGAATTTCATGTCTCAAATTTACATTGTATTAATGGTTTAGGCTGTGCTTAAAAGTGAGTCAGTATAAACAGTAACAACTATCTGGAACCATGTCTAAACTAGACTATAGACTCCTCTAGATAAGATATTGTCACACCAGATCAGATAGGTACTGTGCATCAAAGATGCCTGTTTATGTACAACAGTTACTATACCATACTATAGGATTCCCCTTTAGTAAACAGTCTCAAAAGAAAAACTAGTTATGAAATAAGCCCAAGGGCAGATCTGAATGTCAGAAGGCAGATAGATCTAGGAATAGTGAGATTGGGATGATTTGTCAAAATGTGGTGTTACCAGGAGCAGGACAATGCACAACTGGGGAAATGATTTTTCTGACCCTTTGAAAATGCAACCAGACAGTAACTAGAAACATGTGAAACAGTTGTCTGCAAAAACTAATTGCTGACAGTACCATTTATGCATGTCTTATTAATAGCACAGCAGGCATTCACAGACAGCATGTGCAAACAAATATTGTTACTAACTATTTTGGAATCCTTTATTTTAGAGCATTAAACAGTTTTCTAAAGCAAAGCTAAACAACTTTTTAAAATAGATTACTTTATAAAAGCAAAATATTGTTATTAGCATTTCCCCTATATGATTGTTGTCTTCAACACTACCCTTACATGTTTTTAAATCTGTCAAATTATGGGAGGGAGGGAGAGAGTGGGAGGAGGGAGAGGGAGAGAACAGCATTGTGGGCCAAACATTTGCACTGGTGTGTAAATTGAAGACTGTCTGGGCAAAAAGGAGTTTGCATTCCAGAAAAAGGTTATGGAGCTATTTACTTCATTCTTTCTTGCTCATCTAAAATGACCAGAAGAAGGATGTTTGCATGCACTTTCCTTAAACCATTATTTACATAAGAATCAAGTCTAGTGGTTAAGGCACCAGGCTAGAAAGCGGGAGACTGTGAATTCAAGTCCTCCCTTAGTTATGAAAGCCATCTGAGTGACCTTGGACCAGTCTTTCTCAGCCCAACCCACCTTACACGGCTGTTGTTCTGGAGATAATAGAAGAAGGAAAGTGTATTGGATAGTGTTGCACCTTGATCTTCTTATAAAAATAATAAGGGTGGAACACAAATAAAAATGTGAGAAATTCCTATATAATTTTTAATCAGTAATGTGCTGATGAGAGAACTCAGAGCAAAGCTTGATCTTCCTCTTTTTCCATTCTGATTTTGATCTTATGAATTATCAATAATATACAAATTTAAACTGGACAAGGAGAAAAATGTCAGTTTAGAAAAATGGCAATTAAGATCCACACAAAAGAAGTCTGGCAGAATCACACAAACTGTCTTCATCATATCATGGTGTCACTGTACAAAGTATCATTATTCATAATGCTTTCTGTCAATAAACTAAAAAATTGCTATTTATATCTAAAATAAACACCAGTGTAGATTTTTATGTCTGGAAAATATGTTCAAAATATCAAACTTCAGCCACAACTGTTAAAATCATATATCAAACACTAGCCAACAAGAAGATAGTATAGCTCTGGAGATCGACATGCTAAACATATCCTGTCTCTAACGGCAAGAATGGAGAGAGGGATTAAGAAGTAGAGCCACGAACTCTACTGACTTTCTGTCCTGTGTTATAGTGGACAAAATAGCATAGCTCATCACCAATGATACAGATCACAAAGTCATTGGCAGGACAATGTCAATGTGCTAACCATTCTATTTCATTTCAGCACTGGAGAAAGATGTCAGTAGGTGACATGGATCCAGTTCTAGATAGCACTAGTGAAATTCCCTATCTGGAACTCTGGTGTGCCATTGCTAGCCCCAATAACGGTTTTGCTCATATTAAGGCAGGTTTCCATACTCCCAAAATACACCTCCATTTTCCATTATTGTGGCATATTTTACACAAAAACTGAAAAATGATGCATTGTGATAAAATCATAGTGTTTGAGTAAACGACTTTCAGTTAAAAGTGTTATATACAATATTATTTGTTATAGATGAGCCATCAAACATTACTTTGTTGTAACAATATGGTTCTGCGTTCTCTATCCCTCTGGTCTTCCTTTCTATATTGCTCTTCCAATTTTTGCTTTTCAGGATCCATACTGTACAATGTACAGTCAATGCTTCTTCTGATCAGCTCAAATTGACTAAAATCTGCAACATATTTTCCATTCTGTGAAAGAGAAATCACAGGCAGGAATTCAAATCCCCAGAAGATCTCCTCTGGAACATATGAAGTTCGGCTCTGGCATACAGCACTCGTGGATTCTACTGTGGCATTCAAAAGGATAATGAGTTCAAAATCCTTTTCCTTTAGATTTTGGGATGTCAGGTCATTTAAGGGGCTGCTCTCATCCAAAATGTGGTAAAAAGTCAGAGGCAGAATCAAGAAAGGGCTTTCTGATGATGAATCCACGTGGAATTTGACACTAGCTTGGTTTAGCAGAATCCTTTCTCCTTCTTTAGTTTCATAGGTCTGAAGAAGCTTTCCAATTAACTGGCACTGAATCAAGAGGCTCTTTCTCATATTTGCTACACGGATTACAAGGCAAAGCTGTCCATTGTGTTTGGTTATGACAGCATAATGACTGAACTTAATGGTCTCAGCCCTTTTTTTAGGTCTAGCAATTTTGGCCAGGAAAGTTCCAGTAATGAAAATCTCAATCAACGTAGTGAGAACTAACTGAGCCACCAAGAGACAAATGGCATGAGGACATTCCTCAGTGATAACCCGAAAGCCATAACCAATGGTTGTTTGGGATTCCAAAGAAAAGAGAAATGCCCCGGTTAGTGAATCTACATTCATGACACAGGGGACATGTTTGTTAGGATATCTGTTCTCTTCCAGATCTCCATGAAGAAATGCAATGGCATAGTAAATGACTCCAAACAGAAACCAAGTCATGATGAAAGTAGCAGCAAATAATGTAAGTTTATATCTCCATTTCATGTCAATAACTGTGGTCCACAGGTCCTGAAGATAAAGCAGGTAAATACCATCTACCTTGTCAATTCTGATATTGCTGTGACCACTTTTAGACATCACACGAGGTTTGTTTCTCTTCATTTTAGCACTGATACTGCCATTGACTAGTGAGGCTTGTGACATACTGATCTGTGTTGTTGCCATTACCTTTTCTTCAGACCTAAAGAGAGAGAGAGAGAGAGAGAGAGAGGGAGAGAGAGAGAGAGAAAGGATAATAGTTACTGTCTAAAAAGCACCCCGAGATACTCTGTTTAATAGATACCAAAACAAAACAATGGAAATTACATATCATTCACATAGGTAAAAATGATTATATAATAAAAATATTATAAATGACATTTGTCCCTGGCAACATGCAGTGAAGTGAACAGAAAGTAGTGACATTGTTACCTACATCTGTGTCTATATAAGTGATACATCTTTGCTTTAACAAATCAATCCCATTTACTATTAAGAATTTTCTCATATTTATTAGGCAAGACAAAAAAGTAATTAATTAATGAACCAAACTTGATCCAAACATTCAGGAGATCTATTTCTCATTACTGCATTGATTTACTTTTCATTTCCCAACCTCATTTTCCCTTAATATGTTCTGTATTTTTCTCCCCCTGAAAATTTTAAATAAGCATTTTGATCATGATTTTCACAAATCGTACTTTGCACATCATGGGGTCAAAAGGAAAAGAAAAGCTAAGCAGTTTTGTAAGCACATAAAAAGAAATCTTTGCACCTGAAAATTCTTCAAGGCTGCTTATATCATGAGCCTCTCCAATTTCAAAGACTCAGTGGAAAACAGGAGGTCATTCACAAATTCAGCTTTCTGAATAGCACTAGGACCCATCCCTTGGCAAATACAGAAGGCATAAAATGGGACCAAAAAAGGACACAATATCCAGAACCAGACAGTGGTTACATAGTACAAAGCAAGAGCAAGTTAAGAGGAGTTTCCAATAACAAAACTTCCTGAACTTAAAAAAAAAAAAAGAGCCACCATCCTCTAAACTCACATCCTTTGTACTCTGGCAGTTGTTGCTGATAGTATTATTTTGTTCCATTGTTTTGCTTCAGGAGAGAGCTTTAATAAGTAGTTCATTTTTATGAAGCACAAAGAGGCTGGGGAAAACATACTTGTCCCTGGTGTAACTACTTAAAAGAACCTTTTTGGAAACCAAATATGAATTTGTAGTAGATATTTCTGCCAGCCCAGAATAACAGTGTAATTATTCATTAGTGCAACTTTCCTGTTTTGTCAGTAAAATATTTATGTTTGCACCCATAACTGAATAACTGCTAGCAGGCTGAAAATAAATTAACATTTGTTTTTACTTCCTTGAACAGCTTACATACAATTCCCAAACCTCAAAAGAACCAATGGAATTGAGGTTCTCTTTAAGCATGACAGCAAAATCAATATGGACACCCAAACATGCACACTGTGCAAGACATCCAGATAACAAACAGGAAAAGGAAATTCAAAGCGTTAGTGCTGCAGGCAAGAACAATAAAGAAAGGGAGAGGCAATTCATTAGTAATACTTTTTTGGAGAAATTAATATTGCAGAGATAAAAAGGAAATGCATCTGAGGGAATGACGTGAAAATAATTACAAACAAAAATATTTTAAAAGGTAATGTATGGCACAAAAAATCAAGAGGATTCAATGTCTTTGCCAGATTTTGGACAGGGAAAAATATCCCAGGAAATTTTCAAGGATAAACTATTATCTCTTCTTCCCATGTCTTGTTCTCCTTTAAATTCAGCTGACCACAGGTGATTCTTTATTAATAAAGCATTGTATGGATCAGAAATTATTTGGAGGGGTGTAGGGGCTGTTGTTTCTTATGTGACTATAATTCATAAATATCTTCATCAGTGGAAGGCCAAAACCTAGAAAGTGGTGCAATATGATCCTGTAGAGAACTTAGAACAGTTTTCTCTGAACATTTGTGTACTTTGCTCAATGCTACACAATAGTGTCTATGCTAGGAATAACTACAGCTATGGAATTTTCCTTGTGTGAATTGATGAAGAATTCAATTAATATATTTCAAGAGGAGGTAATAATTATGAAAACTGCATTATTTTTGGTAAAGGAGGGTTGATAATTATTATGGAAAAACTGATAATTTCCCCCTTACTGCACAAAGGCTATAGATATTCCTGCTTTGTTTGCAAAACATGATGGGTTCAGATTCCTGGCTTTTCAAAATAGGCCTGGAGCAGATTGGAGTGCAATACATAGAGACCTTCTTCCAGTCTGTAGATAATCTAGAACTAGAAGAATGAAAGTAATATGTCCTTGATACATGACAATTGAGGTGTTAATAGAAACTCTTGTATTTCAATTTCTCCACAGCTTGTTGGCACAACAATATCATAAAACAAGTTTAAAAATAAACATACAAAAACTTTAAAAAAAGAACCCCCTCTCCCTTCAATGTCATTATTAAACATGCCTAATTTTGTAAATCTTACATTGCCTTAGGAAGTGGTGTCTGTCAAGAAGAAAAAAGGTGCCCTCATTTCTTGAACTCTGATTCCAGATGTTGTCAGGCTAAGCTTCAAAGAAGATTTGCTGAGTCTGGGACCTTTGAGGCTATAAATCAGCCCAAGTTAATCTTTGGAGGAATGTGACAAGTTGGCTGAAGATTTGTGAAAACAAGACAAAGCAGTTTCCCTGGATAGCACTTTAAGTGCTATAGCTCCAGGCTCTCTTTAAAAAAAAATTAAAAAAAAATCCCTCCCAAGCACCACCAGCCTGTCCTTGCAAGACCTACAAAGATAACTGCCTTATTCTCTGTCAGTCTTTCTCATCCACTGGTCCAGAGGCATTTTTTCTCATGATATTTCAAAGCAGCCTCTTTTCTATTGCCAGTGTTTTAAGCCTGCGCATTTCTGGATTTTGACCTATAAACATTTAAGTATTAGAACAGCATCTCACCAGTCTTGGTGTCTTCCTCTCTCCACTTGTGTTTCTTTATTAGGTAACATTCATGTATCAGTTTAGTCACTTCCTTTCATGTCCTGGAATGGATCCCATCCGATCCTGGCCTCTTGTGTTCCCCTGACTTCCTGCATTCTGTTTCTTTCACCAATTCTCTTCTCACATGATCCTGAATTCCTGTTGTTTATAACTTAAAACCCAAAGAAATGCATATAAAGAATTCCCTCTCTTCTCTCTGCCATGTTTATCATATTAAAGAAGGGTTACAGGGAATTCCATGCTGTCATGATTATTGGATGTTCACTTCCAGTGCAGTGACGGTTGCCTACACTGGCTGTGCAAGAGGAAAAGACCCTGAAGCATGCAGTAAATGTCTCCTCAGAAACAATCTCTTTCCCCCCCCCCCCCCNNNNCCCCCCCCCCCCACCTCCTTCCTTCCAATTTTGACTGACTTAACGCCTGGAAGCATGAACGATCACATTCTTTCCAAACCTCTGTTTTGTTTATTCCAATTTCTCTGTTGTAATACTGGGCATTGCAGCTACTTCTATAAATGTGAGTCCATTTCAGAATCTTTTCAATGCCACTGACACATGGTGCATCTATGTGTTCTCCAATCTAATTCTGAGGTAACATTAAAACTTTTTTAAATTAAAATTCTCCTGTCATGAACTGTCAGATGCCCCCCTTTCTGGGATTGTGACATACAGAGAAAAGAGAGAATGGATCTGGCTTTCTTGCCTCTAATCATGTCCTATGGTTCCTATGGTATAAATAATGCATGAGGAATGAGAATGTTTAGAATCAAGTTGATGTAGTTCCTATCATTTCTGAAGTGAGGACTGGGGCATTGGTCAAAATAAGAAGTTTTAAGATGAGTAAAAGTTATATGAAGCTACACCTCCATGTGCATTCATGTATTTTCAGGAAGGAGGCATGAAAATATTATTCATTGTGGGTTTTTCTATGACAGTTTTACTTCCTATTGAACTAGTATGACCAATAAACCATAAGTTGTTACAACTCAATGTCATATTAGAAGCTCCAACATTCTTCCCATTCATCCCCACTTCCCCCCCCCAACAAAAAAAACCCAACAACAACAATTCTCAGAGAAGATAAATCATCCACATGGAATGTTATACACCAGGAAATGTATCCTGAGTTTTTGTGTTGCTCAGTGGTAGGCTCAGCAATTTATGTTTCAAATACTTGCAGTTAACTTTGGGTAGGTTTATGCTGCAAGAATATTCTTGTCATATTGGTTTCAATGTTTTAAATATCTTCCTCATTAAAAAATAATATAGGCTTCATACAGCTATAGAAATATATACTAAAAATAGACTTTGAATAATGTAGGTTCCAACTAATATATACACTGTGTATATCCAATACAGGAACACAGTTTTGCCAGCCAATCAAAGCCACAAAACAGACAGAAGAAACAAGAAACACCAATCAAACAAACTTCAAGACCAATAAACAC